>JAOTJB010026859.1:0-10587 GCA_027123815.1 Erythroxylum minutifolium
TTTTCGATTAATTGTTTTAATTTATTTTCAGCAGTTTAAATTTTCTTTAATTTTCTAAATTGTTTAAAACTCAAAAATCCCCCATTTTCTTTCCTTGCATCAATTAATTTCATTACGAAAATTAACCGAACATTCCCTGTGGATTCGATCCTGACTTACCGCAACTACAAATTTTAGTGTACAGAGTCAGGTAAATTTTGCAGTGCACTCGACACGCGCTGTCAGAGAGCAATAAGATGTTAGCAATTATTCTACCATGAAATCAACTGACTTAGTTCTTAAGAAAAGGGTTATTGATGGGATGTAAAATCATAACTGTTGTCTCTTTCTCAGTAACAAATTTGTTTTTGAATCTCTCATTGTTCTTTTCATTTCGAATTTGATGGACCAAACCAATGAAGTAAGTCTCTGAAGTGTCTTTATGATTACAAAAATGATCCATCAACCATTGAATGATTTCTAATAATTAATTCCATGTGAGGTCCCATTGACAATATCTTTTGATCTTAAACCAAACACCAGAAGCAAAGTGACACTAAAAAAATAAGTGGTTCTTAGATTCATCATTATCTCTACATAGGTAAAGATCTTATCCACTACCAAAAAATGCAACCTGTCCAATGTGTTTAGTCTATTTTTCATCATCAGCCATAACAGAAATGAAGGTCTAGGAAACAAGAACTTATTCCAAACAATGTTGAACCAAAAAACCTAAGATGCTTATGGTTGCATCAATCCCCTAGTTTGCTTGCTAAACCTATTAGCAACTAGCTTTCCTTTCCATAATAAACTATCATATCTATGTATATCAAGAGAATAGGCGGGTTTATGTCTCAACAAGCCCTCAGGTAGTGCCCAATTGTTATTCTCTATCAGCTTAGAGACCTTATCATCTAAAGAACCAAGATATCTGGTTGCAGAGATTCTAAGTTGTTGGATCAACTGACCATAACCTGCCTAATTATCAAACAAAACAAAATATTTCTTACCATTCCCTACTTTACAGAAAATATCAACTTTAACTAGGTCTTTAAGGTTCAAGAGTTGTACAAAAAACCAAGAGTGTGAGGAACTCTCTTGTATAAAAAGCCAGTTTATAGTTTTTAAACTCAAACTTAATATATGAGCTGATTTTTAAAACCTGAATCATTGAATTTTAGGTTTAACTCATCAGACCATATGAACTGAGATGCAACTTAAATGCAAAGAGGCATTAAAGTACTCTAATTACACTAGTAACTTTTAGAGGTCCAATTGAAAGAAGGATGATAGAAGCCTTTTTAATACAAAAATGGAGACATCTAAGGCTAAAAAAAGATGTCTATAATAAGGAAAAATGCAATATTAGCTCTCAGCCCTCTCTAAGTAGAGATCTTAAGCATTTTTATTATTTAGGAACATAATATATTGTCACACATTATCTAAATAAGAGGGTTAAAACCATGAGGGATGATAAAAAAAAGTGCTAAGTAAGAGTGCTTTCAAGGAAGATAAGACTATACCTGGTGATAAGAGTGGAGTATGTTGTTGAGGGTGAGGTGCTTCTTATTAAAAGCAAATTAGGTCTTCAAGTTAAGAAGGATGAATTAAAGTAGCAGAGGGAGAACATCTTCCATAATAAATAGCAAGTCTATAACAAAGTATATAATATTAGTATTGATGGAGGAATTATACTAATAAAGTTAATACTACTCTTATGAAAAAGATAGAGTTATCTACTGTGAAGAATCTGAAACCATACAAACTTAAGTATCTTAATGAATATGGAGAAATCAAGGTGAATAAACATTTTTAGGCTTTGTTCACAATTGGAATGTATTAAGTGCAATATGATACCTATATAATTAGGTCATATATTATTGGGAAGATTATAGCAATATGTTCAAAGTGTAACATATAGCAACTTTAAAAATAGATATGCCTTTTTAAAGGATGATAAATCCATTATCTTATACCTTTAACTCATAAGTAGGTCTATGAGAATCAGCTAAAATTGAAAAGAAAGTATAAGAAAAATAATTAAAGAAAAAAAGAGAGTAAGGATAAGAATTTAAAAGAGACAGAGGTTAGTTATGAGAGAAAAAGAAAGCGACAGTGAAAGTTAAAAAATGAAAGAATCAACAATGAAAAAGAAAAGAAAAAAATGAGTTGCCAAGAAAATTGAGTGATATTAGTAACTCTTTCCATACTAACCAACCTATAATTTAACTTTTATACAAAGAGGCTTATTTTAATGTCGAAGATCTTAATATATCTCTTCTTAGTATTGTTGTTTCCTTATCAGAGGAGTATGAGGATGCGCTGGTTGTCAATGTCTCTAATAGATTACCATTCATTAGAGGGATCAAATATCAAATTGAATTTATACCAGGGGCTATCATTCCTAATACACCTACTTATAGGGGTAACCTAAATAAAATAAAGGAGCTTAAGGGAGAATGTCTTTTTGCTATATTAATACTTCAAGTGCTTAGGAAGGATGAAACTTGACAGATATTTGTTGATTAAAAAGCTATTTATGACATAACACTAAATTGCATAGTTCTTAACATATATTTTAAAATTGTCTTTAAAAGTGGGTATCACTAAATAATGATGAGAGAATGTTATGAATAAAAAAAATTTTAAGGCTAAAAATGGGCCATATGATTGGTTATTTATGTTCTTTGGTCTTTTTAATATTTAGAACCTTCATGAGATTACTAGCTTTCTCATTTAAAGATTATGCCATAAAAGATCAAGCTACTGGCCTTTTGTCTATATCTTCTTAACCAAGACTAAGAAGGCTTCATTTTGTTTGTAATGAACTTAAAAGGACCTGATCCACTCACACACACACACACACACACACTTGAGGAAGTCAATATTAATTAGTTCGGTAGGATTATTATTCATTCCATTAATAGACATAAGGTTCGGAACGAAAGAGGTGGCTAGCTATAATTAGGAAAAAATAGGGCACTATTTGCCTTTTTGAATCTTCGTTTAGAAAGTTTTTTTATTATTGAGGTAAGATCACATTGGTTCTTTATGTCAAGGTCTGCAAATGAATCATGTACTACATGTAGACATAAGGAGATTTATATTTATTTACTTCTACGATATTCCAGTGTATAGTAAACATCTAGAGGAGCATATTTACCACTTAAGATGTATGCTCAATATGCTAAGGGAAGAACAACTATATGTTAACTTCAAAATTATACTTTCTATATGGAAAAGATGAAAATGATAACCAAGTTATATTGTTACTACAAAAGGTATCTTGGTAGATGAGGAAAAGGTGAAGGTAATCAAGAATGACAAGACCTAAATTCATAATTTAGGTAAAAATGTTTTCATGGATTCACCAACTTTTATCATAAATTTTTTTAAAATATTTTAGTGCAACTGCTACATCTCTTACTAAAATTGTTAAGAAATTTGTAGGGTTTCATTGGTATACTAAAAAGGAGCAAGAATTCAATGTCCATAAAGATAGGCTATGTATAACATCTTTGTTAGCATTGCCTAACTTTTCTAAGAATTTTGAGATTGAGTGTGATGTCTTAGGACTAGGTATTAACGCTATTTTGATGTAAAATGATAGACCAATAGCCTATTTTAGTGAGCAGCTCAATACAGTAGCTTTGAACTATCCACCTTATAATAAAGAGTTATATATGTTAGGAAGGACATTAAAGATGTGACAACAAGTTAATTTAAACAAATGCTATGCCAAGTGGATAATCATTAAAACACTTTCATAAGTGATTAAGTATAAACAAGGTTAGGAGAATGTTGTTAGTAATGTCTTATCTTAGAGATATGTTCTTCTCACTTCTTTGAATACTAAATTATTAGAATTTGAATAATGAATGATTTATATGCTAATGATAGTGACTTTGGTATATTTATTTGTTGTATGAAAAGCAGTTGTTTGAGAAATTCTATATGCATGATGGTTATTTATTTTGTGAAAATAAACTTTGTATGTTTATGTGTTTTATGAGTGATTTGTTTATATGCAAGCTATATGGAGGGTGATTAATGGGTCATTTTGGCATTAAAATGACCTTGGCTATATTAAGTAAAAAAATTTATTGGCAAAAAACAAGACAGAATATAGAAAGGGTGTATAGTAGGTGTATCACTTGTAGGAAGGCTAAATCTAGGGTTTTACTCTATACGTTGTATATGCCTTTACTTGTACCTAGTAAATCATGGATGGATATTTCTATAAATGTTTTGATAAGTTCATTGGTTTGAATAAGAGCAAGGATTTTATATTTGTGGTAGTTGATAGGTTCTTTATGATGACACACTTTATTCCTTTTAATAAAATTGATGATGTGAACAATGTTGCTAATTTTTTCTTTAGGAAAGTAGTGTGACTATATGGAGTTTTTAAGAGTATATTGAGTGACTGAGGTACTAAGCTCCTTATTTACTTTTGGAAAGTTTTATGGGGCAATTAGGAATAAAGTTACTATTATTTACTATTAGACATCCTCAAATTGATGGTCAAATTGAAGTAGTAAATAGGATTTTAACTATGTTGCTTCATGTTATTATTAAAAGGAACCTAAAGAATTAAAAATATTTCTTGTCATTTGTTGAGTTTACATATAATAAAAGTGTTCATTCATATACTAATTACTTACCATTTAAAGTTATACTTAGTTCTAATCTACTAACTCCTTTGGATTCACTACCTTTACTCTTTAATGAAAGAGCTAGTTTATATAGAGCGAAGAAAGCTGAGATGGTGAGATAACTTCATAAATATTTTAAGCAACAAATTGAAAAAAAAGAATGAGCAATATTTTACCAAAGCTAACAAGGGTAGAAGATGAGTTAACTCTGAACCTAGTGATTGAGTTTAGGTGCATATAAGGAAGGAACCACTCCTATTACTGAGGTAGTCTAAGCTGCAATTAAGGGGAGATGGTACATTCCAATTTATTGTGAATCAATGATAATGCTTATAACCTAGAGCTTCCAAGTAATTAAAATGTTAGTACTATTTTTAATTTTCCTAATCTTCCTCCTTTTAATCTAGGTGGAGATTTGAGGTCAGAACCTTTTAAAGAGAGGTAAAATGATGTGAGCATAACTAATCAAGCTTTAAAGGATCTATTACTTATACCTAGTGGACCAATTATAAGAGCTAGAAGTAATAAAGTTAGATAGGCTTTAAATAGGCTAATTTATGATCATGTTTCAAAAGGCATTTTAAAAGCTATTTTAGGAGGCTTATTGGACCTAGAAGAAGACCAGCTATTAATTAACTTGATTCAAGATAAGGAAAGAGAAGACTTAAATGTAAACATGGTCTCAAATACAATCATGTTATAGCCTATATAACTCCTAAGAATCAAGTATTAAAGAACATGCCTTTACACATAATCTTGTACGCCGTCCTTATTCTTCCTTTAATATAAAAGTAAAGTTATAGTGAGTTATATAGTCATTTATAAATGTATACAAAATTTTTAGAAAAATAAGTTGTTAAGGCACAAGTTCCTCTATGGTTGTATCCCAAATTATATCAAATTGATGCTAATATTTTAATAATGAAAACAATCATATCTTAATTTTTGTTTGTCACTGAAATCTTAATTTTAATTTTATAAAAGGAGTGTATATTTAGTTTTAGCTTTTTGTTTATTGAGAGTTGTGAGTGCTTCTTTCCTTATTCTTTATCAAACTTAGAAGTTACCAAATATTTCTTCCTTTAAGATGTTCAATTATTTATTAAATTTAGTTCTTGGTTATTTAAGATCAATGAGTTAATTCTTTTTATATTTCTAATTTAATTCTCTTGGTGTATTCAAACTTGTTTATAGATTCTTTAAGATTTTATTCCTAAGTAAGTTTGCATCAGACTTATCCACCTATTAAGCCTCCATATTTTGATGAACTCTAAAATCATTCATATTGAATATGTTAAAGGGGCATCAATCTTTAAAAAAAGTAGAATTCATATTTGTAATTTTTATTACAAGATATATGATCTCACTAAATACTTACTTCTTATAGGTTAAAAACCTCTTTTTACATTTCTTTATACAATAACCCCATTAATGTATGACTCTTTTACTATAACTTCCAATATAAGTTGAATAAAAATCACCACCATATACCACTTAGGATAGGAGACTAAAAAATTTGACTATTCCAAGTGTATACAATTGCATAATAGGAATCCATGCCTTTGTAAGTTTTGTTATTTTTGATCTATATTAAAAATTCATGACTTAATCAAAAAGAAAGTTCAAATATCCTTCTACTAAATCATGTAAGTAACCAAAAGCCTAGGGAAACAAAAAATCTTTCTTACAGTAGCCAGGTTTTGTTATCATTTAATCACTTTCAACTTCTTTCTCAAAGTTGGCATGAGAGCGATTTAAACTTTTTGCACCTATGGTCTCTTTCACTATATGGGAGAAAATAAAATAAAAAATTAACAATATATCTTCACCACCAAGTTGTGTTTTTTTCAAGACTATCAATGATAAGCTCACACCTAAATCTGAATACAACCCGCTATCCTTAAACATGAAATTGGATGGAGCCTTTGTGAAGACTCGTTCAAGAAAGACTAGACAAAGTGGTGGACAAGATAAGATTGCAGAAGAAGGTGATGAGTAAAGAGAAGGCCAAGGTCAAGAATCAATAATACTATATAATATGTATTATAGACACTTAACTTTGTCCCATGAAATTTATTTTTATTAATTTCTTTAAAAATTATGAAAAATAAAAAATAATATTTTAAACTTTTTTTATGTTTATTTCAGTCACTCTTATTCTATCACCTTTTTCATTAGGATTGATTTATATGTTAATATTTTTAAATTTGTTTATTAATCTCATTTTAATTTACTTTCATTTATTTTAATTTTAGGATATTATTTTTTAATTTATTTATCACAATTGATTTATATCAGTTTTTGTTTGTTTTTAATTTTGTTATGGGCTTGTTTAATCTTCCATAAAATTAATTTTTTGTTTTAAATGTGAGTTTGAAGAAGTTTTAGGACTAATTCGATAATAAAAATAAAATTTGGGGCCAGCATAGAAAAGCAAAGTTCAAAACAAAAGAAAATTCGGTGCTGAAATGAAAATAAAAGAGAAAAGAATAAAAGAGTGGACAAAAAGATCCAGAAGGAACAAAGAGTGGATAACATTAACAACCATCTGAGCAGGAGAGTAAGAGAGAGAGACGAAAAGAAACAAAAAATAAGAACCAGTAAAAGGTTTAAAACTGCCATGAAAAGAAAAAAAACAGAAGTTCATTTTCTAAAGGCAATGCAGCGAACCCACCACCATAGCATAGACCCCCAAACAAACCCTTTAAACTCTTCATCTTCATTTTAACAGCATGATCAATCATTTTCACATTCCACAAAACCGAAAAAGAAAATTCAATGCCACTGCTCCCAATTAAAGATAAACTAGACCCCTGTAATTAAACCTTAGAGGCTCGCTTGGCTTCAAATCCAAAGTTCACTTAGTGAAGCAATCAATATGTTTACCGCTTTCATATGGGAATTCAATATGCATTTAGTTATTCGTTCAACTACACGTGTATCCGATGGACACACATGCATATGTCAATTAGGAATGGGGTGTTACATTTTGGTATCAAAGCATGGTTTGGCATCCATAGGGATATGTGATGATATTAAGTGTGAAATGTTATGGAAATGTCCTATGGTAATTGAAGTTATTGTGTATTATAGGTTATCTGACGTGGGTGAACAAATGGAATACTCAGTTGACCTGAGATCGAAAGGAGCCAGTTGCGAGTCATCGAAATCTCGACCTGAGCGAGTGCCTCCAAGAATTCCTGAGAGAAAGGAAAGGAGGTACGACCAACTGCGAAAATAGGGAGTTGTAGATTTCTATGGCAGTACAGACCCTGCAGAAGCCGAGGGATGGTTAGAGCGGAAAGAACGAGTATTTGATCAGATGGTTGTGAGTCGAACAAAAAATTTGACTATGCCATTTCTTTGCTACAAGGCCCGGTTTATCAATAGTGGAAGACTGTTCCCAATAGTACCACCAGGCCATACACTTTAACTTGGGGAGACTTTTTTAGGGCTTTTCGAGAAAATCATATGCCCCAAGTATATATGGATAGGAAGATGAAGGAGTTCATGGATTTAAAACAAGGTGGAATGTCTGTAGCAGATTATAAGATCATATTTAATAAGTTGATGAGGTATGCTTTTGTCTTAATTCCTATTAAGGCAGATAAATGCAGGAGATTTGAAGATGGCCTGAACATGGAGATTCGGACAAGGCTAGCTCTTACCAACATGAGCAGTTTCATTGAGCTCAAAGCAGTCTCAATCCGAATGGAGCAATTGTTGAGGGACAATCAGTTTGAGCAGAGATTAGAAACTGGTCAGAAGAGGCCTAATGAGTCTTAGGGTGGTTTTAGTAGAAGGTTCAGTAAACATCAGACCCGAACATTCATACCACCAGCTGGATCTAGATAGTTAGGATTCAGATAGAGGGGTGGTTTTACTCAGATTGGGAATAATAGAGGTAAAATATCAAGTCAGTTGCCAGCTTTTTAGTATTGTGGGAATAAGCATAGTGGTGTATACTGGAGATTGACAGGAGCTTGCTTTCAATGTTGCTCACATGATCATCAAATCAGAGATTGTACATTGATGTCTGGAGCACAGTATAATGGGAGTAGGAGTAGAGTAACAGAACCTACGATTCAACAGAGCCGAGCCAGTAGGGTTGGACAAAGAGGTCGTGGCAGAGGCAGAATGATGTCTATAAGTCTTACTAGGAGGACTGAGGTGCGGAGCAATCAGCCGCAGTCTCAAGCCAGAGTTTATGCCATGACGAGACAGAAGGCTCAGGATTGTCCAAATGTCGTCGTAGGTGTGTTATCATTATTTACTTTTGAGGTTTATGCATTGTTAGATCCTGGATCTACATATTCATTTATCATACCACACATGAAATCTAGATTGCATTATGATAGAGAATTCCTAAGATGTGAATTAGAGGTGAGTACACCAATTGGTAGTATTATAATGGTAAGGGAGGTTTGTAAGAAGTGTCCAATTCGAATTGATCAGGCAGAGTTGGCAGCAGATTTGATTGTTTTACAGTTGAAGGTGATAGATGTTATCTTAGACATAGATTGGCCCACTACTCATAGGGCCATCATGAATTGCTATATGAAGGAAGTGATTTTAGAGTCTCCTAATCAACTGAGAGCAGTATTCAGAGGCATTAGCCAAACGGTGCTAACCATACTTATTTATTAGTGCTTTAAAGTTAATATATGGTGGATGTGAGGCCTATCTAGCACATGTGATTGATACTAAAGCTGAACAGAGTGTACAAGATATTCTTGTGGTTAAGGAATTCCTGGACGTGTTTCTTGTCAAATTACCTAGTTTGCCTCCAGATCGGGAAACAGAGTTCACAATTGACTTAGTTCCAGGTACTGCTCCTATATTCATTCCTCCATATAGGATGGCACCTGTGGAACTAAAAGAGTTGAAAGTTCAATTGCAGGAGTTTCTCGAGAAGGGGTTCATTAGGTCTAGTGTTTCACTTTATGGCGCTCTAGTTCTTTTTGTGAAGAAGGACGGTACTTTGAGGTTGTGTACTGATTATAGGCAACTTAACTGGGTTACAGTGAAGAATAAATACCTGTTGCCTAGAATCGATGACTTGTTTGATCAATTGCAAGGAGCTTAAGTATTCACTAAGCTTGATTTAAGATTTGGGTATTATCAGCTAAAGATAGCAGAGGCTGATGCACCAAAAAGTGCTTTCAGATGCAAGTATAGACATTTTGAGTTCATAGTTATGCCATTTAGGTTGACTAATGGCCCAACTGCATTCATGGTATTGATGAATAAGGTATTTCAGCCCTATTTGGACTGGTTTGTGATTGTGTTCATTGATAACATTCTGGTGTATTCTGGAAGCAATGAGGAACATGCTAAGCATTTGAGAATAATTTTGCAGACTAAGAGAGAAAAATAATTGTATGTCAAATTCAGTAAATGTGAATTTCAGTTGAATCAAGTGGTATTTCTAGGTCACATAGTAACGGGGCATGGTATTTAGATGGATCCAATGAAAATTGAAGCAGTAATAAGATGGGAGACACCGAAGAATGTATCAGAGATCCAGAGTTTCCTCGGATTATTTGGTTATTACCGGAAGTTTGTCGAGAGGTTTTCTTTAATCTTAGCCGCTCTGACTAAACTTTTCAGGAAGAATGTGGCATTTAGATGGAATGATGAGTGCCAGAGAAGTTTTGAAGAGTTGCAACATCGATTGACTACAGCGCCGGTGTTAATCACTCCTTCAGGATCCGGTGGATATGTGGTACACAGTGATGCTTCGCATCAGGGACTGGGATGTGTATTGATGCAGCATGGCAAGGTGATAGCCTATGCATTAAGACAATTAAGGTCTCACAAGATGAATTACCCGGTACATGATCTAGAACTTGCAGCAATAGTTTTTGCTCTAAAGATTTGGAGACATAACTTATATGGTGAGACATTTTAGATACTTCAAGCTCTTATGATCAGTGTATATCTAAAATGTCTC
>JAOTJB010026868.1:0-10587 GCA_027123815.1 Erythroxylum minutifolium
AGTCATTAAGTAAGTCAACTCCATCAACTTTCAAAAAGTTGACCAATGTTGACTTTGACTTTATTTATTAATTGAATGAAATTCAATTAATTCTGGACAAATTTCAGAGTCTTATGAACATTCTAAATGTGTCTAATAAAAAATTCCAAAAGCTAATTCTTATTAATTATTTATTAATAAATAGGAAAATTCCAATATATCACATGTGTATAACACTTGTCACATTACTTCTAACGCTAATCATAACATTACATCATGCATGCATAAGATAACCACTTTAACAACAAGTGTCATGCATATTATACAAGTGGAAACATCTCATCTTGTATGTTCATGCATAAAATTTATAAAAACAATTTTTATGAAAAATAATATATAATTTACATGCATGCATGTACAAGTGGAAACATCTCATCTTGAACGCTCATGCATAAAATTTATAAAAACAATTTTTATGAAAAAAATATAATTTACATGCATACATGTTCATCACATTTCCAAAATTTCCAGAAATTCATACATGCATCAGGCTGAAACTAAATTTGTAATAAAATAGCAAATGACATCCAATTGCATTTTATTTTTTCATAAACATAATATAACACCTTGTAAACAATATTTTGAAAGAAAAATAGAAAACAATTTTTCTAGAATTATTACGAAATTTTCAAAAATAGTGCATGCATTCAGTTTTCCAGAAAATCTCAGAAATCAACATATGAATTGTTTAGATGTTATTTCAAAATAAAATGGAAAATGACATTGAATTGCAATTTCCTTTGACAAAAACATAATATAACACCTTATAAACATTTCAGAGAAAGCAAATCAGAAAAAAAATTATACATCTTATAAGAATTATTCCAAAACAGCATGCATGTCAGTCACAACCCAGTAAACACTTTGCCCATATTCAATACATCATCTATTACATGCATAAACTTGCTTTGATACCACTGTAGGGCTAACCATGGATGCATGCATCACATGCATGAATATGTAGTGGAAGTGTCAAAATCAAGATTTCAACACCATGACAACTCGAAAACCTAAAGATCATACATGCATGCAAGGATATGTAAAGAATATGAATTATAGAAACATTTTCACTTTTATTTCTCCTCCTTTTTTGTTTCTTCTCCTTGTTTGGGTTGTTGCAAATACCAAACCCTTCCTTTATCACCCAAAAACACGCAAAGAAGGAAGATGAAACAATATGTAAGGGTTTTAGAATACCAAACTTGATGAATTCAAGTAAATGTTTAAATGGGAGATAGATCAAGGTTATCTTGCATGCATGTTGATTTATACAACAATTGCATAAATTGCATAAAGATAACTCAAGAACTCTTCTCACTCTCTTTAGAACACTTCTAGAACCCTTTCTCCATCACTTGAGTGTGTAAGAAGTGAAAGAAGCTTGTGTATATAAGTGACTTACTTATGTAAGCTTGTGTATATAAGTGACTTACTTATGTACCTATTCATGCCCTCTGTCACGATCGTGGCCTGGCTTGCGTTTGATCACGATAATGGCCTTATACATACTTATTTTTCATCTGATCTTTTATACGTGTGACCCTTAGGTTTTCAGTTATTTTAGGCACTTGAATTAACTCTTAATTCAATTAACTCTTAATTCAATTAAATCATGAAGAGTTTCATGATGCCAATTTGCCAGAATATAAGTAAATTAATACACGAACTCTTCGATAGTTAATTATCCAACTTATGAACCTTTCTATATACAATTACCATGCAATTCGTCCTTTCACCATACTATACCTAACTTAGTTCAGAATATGGGCTATCTGTCAACTCCCACTAGACTGACTACGTCACATCTAGTCCAATTGATGTTAGTTCTTGTCCTAGGATCCCATTACTCTTATGTGTCATTGAAGTCTTCATGACACATAATTGCTATAGCCAGAGACTCCTAAGTAATGACCCCGATAAGAGGTCATAGGTATCATCTCCTTCTATCAGGAGTGGTGAATCCTTTATTGGTTACCCAATTACCTTTGAATATAAATAGTTGTACCCAATCACCATCCTAAGAGCAACCTCGTCTTGAGGTAACAAGGAATGATGTCAAATTACAAGATTCATATCCAAGATATCCTTGAGTACCTCAAGTCTAAGGATATTTGCATCATTGCTATGATGAGATTAATCATTGACATTTATAGATCATCCATATGATAACCTCATAGCGGGTCATTCGATATACTTACTACTTTTAGCAAGCATCCACATGTTAACTCTAAACATCTCATGCTTACGGTTTGTGAGGATTGCTCAATCAAATCAAGGAGCATAACTTGTGCTAGTCTAGCTGGATTGATAATGTCATGTCTTATTAATCCTATGACTAGGGATTATTTAGATACTAACATAATTGCATATCATAAGAATCTCATCATGATTTCCTTCATTCTATGTTTCGTATCATGGACTTCATTAATTCAATTTAGGATCAACATCATTTCATATATATAAACGAACATCAAATTAATGAAAACTTTTTTTGCTTTGTTAATCAAAATAAAGTATGTACAAGCGTGTTAGAGGTAATTGGCTTTAGAGTACTACTCTAACAATCTCCCATTTGCACAAAAGCCAATCGTCTTTGCATCTAACACCATAGGCGAGTACACTATAATCAAATTTCATTTGAGGAAGTGGCTTAGTCAAGGGGTCAACTGTTATAACTCCATTTAATGATGATAAAGCATGTTAAAAACCATCTTAAATGTAGCCAACTATTGCTAAATGTGCAGCTACACATTTAGCCCATTAAAACTAAAAATCCACCTCCTTTTATCTTTGATCACTTTGATTTAATTTAATTAATCAAATTAAATCAAAATCTAGCGCATTTCTAAATGTTTATTTGGGCTTCTAATTAAAGTAAGCCCAACATTTAATCATAGGCTTTAAAATCTCTATTTGTATTTCTTACTTTGCTTGATAACCTTCCTAGAAGCCAAATGGGGAATCCAATTAGACTTATATAATTCAAGCTCCAATAAGCCTGGAATTAATTTAATCTCATTAGAATTAATTCCAACATATTAACTAAATGTCATTCTACTCAAGACAATTAGTTAAACTCTTGAATTATTAAATATTATACGAACTCATGTTTCAAATAAGATGTCCAGTTGTAAACTCTAATATGAACCATATTATAGGCATCCGCACAATAAATGGTAAAATTATCGCTTTACCCTTACATTGATTTTTCCTTCTAAATCTCCCGTTTTACTCTATATGGTGATTAACAAACAAGATCTCATCTTGGTGTTAAGACTTGATGGGTAGCTAGTCTATCAAACTACTAGCGCTAGTTTAATCACCAATCTCCATAAAACATCTAGTAGTGATGATATCATTATAAACTCTTTATTTGAGTGAATGTTCCTTGATACATGTTTCAGTTAATAATTCCAACATGCAGACACTAGATTGATACTACGTAAAAATCTATTCCTATCATATCAAGAATTATAATGAAACACATATAAGTTTACCACTCATCAAGATTGTGGTTTATAATAAACGAATGCTTAAATAATGACCTCCTTTATTCTTTAAAACATACGTGATTCCAGATTCATTTAATAGTGTTATTATTGATAGTTAACTACTATCATGATATGAGAATTATCATTCCCTTTAAGTAAACTCTTTTACTTACATGGAGATAAATCGCAACACTACAATCTAAACCATAATCAAATGACCAACTTGATTATTCAACTATGAATCAATTATTTTAGATTCTAATAATATACATTTTTCCTATATATCTCTATGTATATGTATATTACTTATAAAAGAATCTTGATACCTTATGAGTAGTTTTATCATGCTCATACATATAAAACCAAACTCTTTTTTTATTAATAATAAATATTTTCATTACAAAAAGTAACTGGAAGAAAATTAAGTTATAAGTAAATACACTTGCTTTGTAGGGCACTATATTTACATAACTCCAACAATCTCCCACTTTCCCTAAAGTAAGTTTGACATATCCCTCATTCCCATCCCTGCTAGGTAACCCTCAAAACTCTTTGCTAAGTAACCCTCAAAACTCTTTTGAGACAACGTCTTCGTAAATGGATCAGCAAGGTTTTGCTCTGTTGGAATCTTTACCATATTGACATCACTACGTTGTATTATCTCCCTTATGAGATGATACTTTCCCTTAATATGTTTGGTAGCTTTATGGTTCTGAGGTTCTTTAGAATTAACGACTGCCCCACTATTATCACAATAAAATGTGATGGAATTTTCTGCCTTAGGAACTACCTCCAAATCATTCAAGAACTTACAGAACCAGACTGCTTCTTTGTTGCTTCACAAGCAGCAATATAGTCGGCCTCCATAGTTGAATCATCAACATAAGATTACTTAATAATCCTCAAGACTATGGCCCCACCTCCTCAAACAAATATAGAGCTAGAAGTTGATTTCCTTAATTCAACATCTGATTGGAAATCAGAATCTATATATCCCATCGGAATAAGATTACTTCAGAGTAAACAAGCATTAAGTTCTTCATCCTATGAAGATACTTTAGTCTACACTTAACTGCAGTCCAATGCTCTATTCCTCGATTGGACCGGAATATACTTACCAGCCCCACTACATAATGGATATCTGCTCTCGTGTAAAGTATAGCATACATTAAACTTCCAACTGCCAAAGCATATGGAATGTTATGCATACGCTCGACCTCTTTTTGGGGTCATAGGTGCTTGCCCCTTTGAAAGTTTGATTCCATGTCTAGTAGGTGTGCCCCTATTGGAATCTTACATGGAAAACTTATTGAGCATGTTCTCAATATAGGTTATTTGAGACAAGGCTATCAGTTTGCTCTTACGATCTCTTATAAGTTTGATCCCTAAAACATAGCTAGCCTCTCCTACATCCTTCAATGAGAACTGTTCGTTCAGCCATCCCTTAACCATAGATAACATTCCTACATCATTCCTAATGAGCACAATGTCATCAACATACAGGATTAGGAAAATAACCTTGCCGTCTTGTGTCCTTTTATAGACACAAGGCTCATCTTGGTTTTGTATAAACCAATAAGTTTTGATTGACTTATCAAACCTAATGTTTCAAGACCTAAATGCTTGCTCAATGAATCCTTCTGGTTGGGCCATATAAATGATCTCCTCAAGATCCCCATTAAGAAATGTGGTCTTGACGTCCATTTGCCATATTTCATAATCAAAATAGGCTACTATGGACAAAAGAATTTTGATGGACTTAAGCATGGCAATTAGAGAAAAAATCTCCTCATAGTCTATACCCTCCTTTTGAGTATAGCCTTTAGCTACCAATCTAGCTTTAAGGGTCTCTACCTTTCCATCTGATCCTTTTTTCTTTTGTAGATCAACTTAAACCCTGGCTTTTACATCTGGGGGTGGATCTATAAGAATCTAGACTTCATTGGTGTACATGGAATCTATTTATGATTCCATTGCCTTGAGCCATTTTTTTGCATCAACATCATTAATAGCTTGTGTCTATGTAATGGGATCCATTTCTTCTTAGTCTGAGATGACTATAATGCCTTCTCCTAGGCCTAGATACCTATCTGGTTGTCTTACAGCCCTGCCACTATGTCTAGGCATTACTTGATGTTTAGGTTGCTCCTCCAATTCAAGTCTTGAACCCATTTCGACATCATGTTCTACTATATCCAAAATCAAATCTTATTTTGGATGAAATAGCAAACTCTTTGAGTACTACTTCACTTCTTTCTTTATGATTTCTCATAAACTCTTCCTTTAGGAAGTTTGCATTTGTCGACACAAATACCATCTTATCCTGAGGTCTGTAAAAATAGTACCCTCAAGTACCCTTAGGATATCCTACAAACAAATATACTTCTAACCTTGGTTCCATCTTTGTGGATTCAGGCCTTAGAATGTAGGCTGGGCAGCCCTAAGTCCTTAAGTCCTGCAATGAAGGCACTCAGCCAATTTACAACTCCCTAGGTATTTTAGGCACCAATTGGATGGAGCAAAGTTAAGAAGATAAGTTGTCGTTTGTATGGCATATCCCCAAAACGATTCTGGAAGGCTAGCGTTGGACATCATTGATCTTACCATTTCTAATAGAGTCCTATTTCTCCTCTCAGCTACACCATTCTATTAAGGTGTTCTAGGAGCTGACAAGTTGGAAACAATTCCATTGTCAATAAAATATTATTGGAACTCTCTAGATAAGTACTAACCACCTCGATCCGATCAGAGTTGTTTTAATGGCTTGCTTAGCTACTTCTCAGCTTCAGCTTTGAATTTTTGAACTTTTCAAACGATTCACTCTTTTTATGCATCAAATAAAAATAGCCATGTCTAGAGTAATCATCTATAAAGGTTTTGAAGTATTTATAAACTCCTCTAGCATGTACATTCATGAGCCCACACACATTAGTATGTACCAAGTCCAATGTAGGTTCAGATCTATTTCCTTGAGAAGGAAATGAAGCCTTAGTCATTTTTCCTTCAATATAAGATTCAAATGTGGGTAATGGATCATTATCCAAGCCCATAAGGATCCCATCCTTTACTAACCTATCAATTCTTTTCTGATTGATATGAACCATTCTTAAGTGCCACAGATATTTTGGTTTAATGCTAGAGACATTGGATTGTCTTGGTTTTATCAATTTTTTGATGTTTAGTGAGCCTGTAATAGGTTCTATAAAGAACAACCCCTGTTTAAATATTTCATTACAAATAAAATCCTTATTCTCATATATTGAAACGACATTTTCAAAATATAAGGAATAATCAAATTTTATTAAATAAAAAACAAAAATCATGTTCCTTACAGCCATTAGGATGTAATATACATCCTCCAAATATAACCTATGACCACTAGGAAAGTCCAAGATAACTACTCCTACTGATTCTGCTAAAACATAGGATCCATCTGTTATTTTGACTTGAAACTGGCATTTATGTAGTCTTTTCCTTTACTAGAACCCCCATAAAGAATTGCAAACATGGTTAGTGGCTCCTGAATCTAATATCCAAGAATTAGAATCTGCCATATTTATAGTTCCTATCAAATTTAGGAAACTCATACCTTGTTTTCTTTTCCGAGACTCAAGGTAGACTGTACAGTTTCTTTTCCAATGACCCTACTCACCACATTAGAAACACTTTCCTTTGATGTCTGCTTTAACCTTCTTTTTCATAGGTTGAGCCTTGACCCCTATTTGGGCCTTCTTTTTCATTGGACCCTTCTTCTTTTGCTTGGCCTTACCCTTGCGCTTAGAAGAGGATGCTACATTAAACCTTGATATTTAATATCTCCTCTGTACTCTGGACGGTATTCATTAACTCACTCAAGGTATAATCCTAGTTGTTGAGCTCATAGTCCAACTTAAACTACTGAAAAGAAGAGTTTAAGCTATTGATAATCATAATCATCTACGTGTTCGCATCTATGTCCACCCTAAGCATCTCAGTCTCAGTGACATAGAGATTACCTTAAGCATGTAATCCCGCACTGGTTCACCAAGATTTTATATGAGATTATGAAAGGTTTGGATAGCTTTCACCCTTGCAGACCTGGTCCTCACACCGAACATCTCATATGGGTGATGAACCATTACACTAGCAGTTTTCATACAAGCAATTTGCTTTTGCAACATACTGCTGACAGAAGCTAGAATATAGCATTTAGTAGTCTTATCAGCATTCTGTCATTGTTGGACTTACTCAGGAGTTAAATCTCCACCTGAAGGTGTAAGCTCATTTTCAATTAATGCCCATGAAATTCGTTCATATTGAAGAACAATGTCAAGTTTACGTCTCCATTCATTAAAATTCTCTCCGTTTTCTAATTTGTTATTTGTCCAAAGCAAAGTGAGTGGATTCATTTTGTGGTTGATTATGTCTGAAAATATAAATTATTAAAGAATTAGCATACTAATTAACCATATTGGGACTTTGTATAAAATCATGATGCATGTATGCATGATGATAGATTTAATAAAACTTTAAAAAAATTAAAAATTTATACGACATTTATTTTTCTTATCTGTAACACATTAAATGACGGTGAGCCAGCTTATCCATCAAGAGAAAAAATGAGACCCTCCCACTCAAAAAATTACCAGGCATCTTCATGCCTAACCTTTTGAAAAGCGCCATAATTTTGTCCATAATTTTTCCAATAGAGCTACGATGGGTAGGATATTGATAAAATATGTTGAGTGTGTAATCCTTTGATTCATCCACTAAGGTACTTGCAAACCATACCTCGATGGGAGTCCAAATTCACTACCAATAAGTAGACTTATCCTTTAGGAGACCCAAACCATGCAAGATCTAGAATTCCTGCCCTCCAGTGGGGAGTAACACTTCATCACATGCAAATGGGCCATCATATGGAGACCGTGGACTCTCATATGAGCATTCTTTCCCACTCAATCTTTTTGAGCTTTAAGTTTTAATAAAGACCATCTTGTCTAGAAGCAATTTATTATCCATCATATATTGTTTCATTATATATCTCATACATAATGAATGCATGGCAAACTCGAGGGTTGGCAATTTTCTAAATGACATGCAATGACATCTTCATGCCTAACCTTTTGAGAAGCGCCATGATTTGGTCCATACTTTTGCTAATAAAGCTACGATGGGTAGGATATTGATAAAATATATTGAGTGTGTAACACTTTGATTCATCCACTAAGGTACTTGCAAGTCATACCTCAGTGGGAGTTCACACTCGCTACCAATAAGTGGACTTATCCTTTAGGAGACCCAAACCATGCAAGATCTAGAATTCATGGCCTCCAGTGGGGAGTAATACTTCACCACATGCAAATGGGCCATCATATGGAGACCGTGGACTCTCATATGAGCATTCGTTCCCACTCAATCTTTTTGAGCTTTAAGTTTTAATAACGACCATCTTGTCTAGAAGCAATTTATTATCCATCCTATATTGTTTCATTATATACCTCATACATAACGAATGCATAGCAAAGTCGAGGGTTGTCAATTTTCTAAATGACATGCAATGGCATAATATCACATATTATTTGAATTCATTTATACATTCATCACATGAATTAATAAGCCACTTTTGATTGTCCATCCTAGAAACATAAATACAATTACAAGGCTTTTAGGCCTAATAAAATATTCTTGGACTAGGATCTTCCACTTCGAACTCTTCGCTCACATGACCTGGCCCATTTGACAAAAAGTGTGTAATGGCCTTTCTTTTCCAACAAAAATTTGATTTTCACAAAACCAAAATTTGTCTAAAAGAAAACAAAAATATGCACGTTTTTCACAAAAACCAAAGCTTATAAATGTCACATAAAAATTCCAGCACTTGTAAACACCGAAACTTTGGATTTTCATAGAACCGAAAATTTTGTTAAAACAAAATTCCAGCCCTTTGGTTTTCACAAAACTGAAATTTGGTCAAGACACCACAATTAAAACTGAAACTTTACCCCTTCATTTCTTTAATCTATGACTTTTTCATCTTCATCATTACATGATTTTGTACATTACATAATCAAAGAAAATAGAAAAATGAAGCCAAGAAGGAAATATGACGATGAAAGGCGACTATCCTTGTTACAATCCAAATGAAGAAAACTTACAAGGTACCTTTATAATCTATAGACAACTAAAAGAGCAAAACATACACCATATATATTTCTATCACATAAAAATATGCAGCATACAAAAATTGCCAACCTATGCATCACATATAGGAACCGAAATCAGGCATAAGAAAATGGCTCTGATACCAATTGTTGGATTGAAAACTTAAGCATGCAAGATTTGGCTAAAATGGTAGATTTCAAAACCTTTTTTTAGAAATCAAATTTCAGCGGAAGCAATATAACCAAATCAACAAGTCAAGCCATATATGATATGGTATAATGAAAATATTTAACATAAGAACAAGATGGTAGAAATATACTGACTCCTTTGCTATAGCTTTAACTCCTCGTTGTGCTATCCTATCCTCTCCTAGGTGATGTATCCTTTTCTTGTTATTGTACCCTTAACCAATCTGATCTACCACTTGTTCTCTTTCGATAACTTGGTTAACAAGATCCTTTGGTGGGAAAGGAGAAGAAAACTTAAAGAGATTTTTCCATAGAAAAGGAACCTAAAGATGAGACACTTCTCATGCAAATTTTGGCTATCTCATGCAAGATAGGAGAGAGAGAGGTAAAAATTCATCAACCCCTTATATTCTTTTTCTCAATTTTAGTTAAGCCTCAAAGGAAGAAGTGAAGTGCATCACATCCTTCGTTAATCAATCATAAAGAAGTTAATAAATGGGACTCTTCTCATATGGCTATATGAAAAGACCAATAACCTAAAATGATACATCTCATTTTCAGTTTTGTTATGAAAGAAGTAAGAGGGTCAGTCAAATGCACCTTTTTCTTCTTTAATCTAATGAATGCTAAATGGTTACATGCTATCAGTAAAAGACAACCATTAAACCATTTAATGATAAGGTTATAACTCCATTTAATGATGATAAAGCATGTTAAAAACCATC
>JAOTJB010026879.1:0-10587 GCA_027123815.1 Erythroxylum minutifolium
AGGAACCTTAGGTGGGAAAAATAACCCATTGGTAGATCTTTGGTGGGAAATATAGCTCTTTGGTAGTCTTTTGGAGCAAAAAATGACCTATTAGCATAGTTGCTAGGCACCTTCAGTAGGCAAACTAGACCATTGGCTGACATTCTGTGAACAAAACAGCCCGTTGGCAAGGACACTACACACCTTTGGTTGAGAAAACAACCTATCGGCACACCTTCGATGGGCAAAATAGCCTGATGGCACACTTTTGTGGATAAGACAACCCATTGGGCACCTTCAATGGTAGACCTTTGGGGGGAACAATAGCACGTTGGCTCCTTCACTAGGCACCTTTGATGGGAAAAATAGCATGTTAGCAAAACAATCCATCGGCACGATTGGCAAAATAGCCTGTTGGCACAGTCGGTAGACCCCTTAGGTGGGAAAAACATTTCGTTGGCCACCATCAGTTGCAAAAACTCTGCATACTTTCGGTAGGCATAATAGGCCATTGGCACGCATTCTATAGACAAAACAGCCTGTTGGCATAGTTGCTAGGGGCCTTTGGTGGGAAAAATAACCCTTTGGCACAGTCACTAATGACCTACGGTGGCAAAACAGCCTATTGGGCAACTTCGGTGGGTAAAACTATCTGTTGGCACACCTTTGATAGCAAAATAGCTTGTTAGCACACCTTTGGTAGGCAAAATAGCCTGTTGACACAATCGCTAGGCACCTTCAATGGGAAAACAGCACGTTAGGCTCCTTTGGTGGGTAAAATAACCCGTTGGCACACAATCGGTGAGCAAAGCAGCTACTTGGGAAAGTCGCTAAGCACATTTGGTGGGAAAAACAGTCTGTTGACCACCTTTAATGGGAAAAATAACCCGTATGTACATCTTTGGTAGGCAAAACATGCCGTTGGCACACCTTCGATCGACAAAACAACCCATTGGCACACATTTAGTGGGAAAACAGCCCGTTGACACACATTTGATGGGCAAAATAGTCCGTTATAGGGTCATTACTTAACTTCAGCTGGAGAAACAGTCCGTCAACCCATTGGCACGGTTGTTAAGCACCTTTGGTGGGGAAGACAACCAGTTGGGCACCTTTGGTGGGAAAAACGACTCAGTGGACAAAGTAGCCCATTGGCTAACATTCGATGGGCAAAGCAACCTGTTGGTAGGGTCGCTAGGCACCTTCGATGGGAAAAACAATCCATTGGCCACCTTTGGTGGGAAGACCAGCCTGTTGGCACACGTTCAGTATGCAAAACAAGTCACTGGCCCAACTTTGATGGGAAAAACAAGTCCTTGGCAACGTCAATAGGAATCACAACTCATTGGCACACTTTCGGTAGGAAAACAACCCATTGGCATAGTCATTATGCACCTTTGGTGAGAAAAACAACCCGTTGGCACACCTTCTTTCAGAAAGATAGCATGTTGACACATTTTCTAGGCAACTTTAGTGGGAAAAATAGCCTGTTGACACCTTTGTTGACAAAAATTAGCCTGCTGGCACATTCGCTAGGCACCTTCGATGGGAAAAATAACTCGTTAGCACACCTTCGATAAGCAAAACAGCCAGTTGGGCACCTTCATAGGGCAAAACATCCCATTGGTAGACCTTTGGTGGGAAATATAGCTCGTTGGTAGTCCTTCAGATGGAAAAACAACCAATTGGCATAGTCATTAGGCACCTTCGGTGGGTAAAATAGACCATTGACTGGCATTCAGTGAGCAAAACAGCCTATTTGTAGGGTCGCTACACACCTTTGGTGGAAAAAACAACCTGTTAGCACACCTTCATTGGGCAAAATAGCCTATTGGTAGGTTAATAGGCACCTTTAGTGGGAAAAGAAACAGTTTAGCACCTTCATTGGGAAAAACAACCTATTGGCACACCTTTGGTGGGTAAGCCCATTGGACAGCTTCGGTAGGAAAAATAACCTGCTGGCACGTTCACTTGGCAGCTTCAGTGGGTAAAACAACCCGTTGGGCACCTTTAGTGGGTAAAACAGCCCGTTAATAGACCTTGGGGGGGGGAAACAGCACGTTGGCACAGTTGTTAGGTAACTTTAGTGGGCAAAATAGCCCGTTGGTAAAACAACACATCGGCACGATTGGCAAAATAGCCCGTTGGCGCGGTCGCTAGGCACTTTAGGTGGCAAAAACATTCCCTTGGGCACCATTGGTGGCAAAAACGTCTCCTCTGCCCATCTTCAATAGGAAAAATAGCCCATTGGCATACGTTCTATGGGCAAAATAGCTCATTGACACAATCACTGGGCACCCTCGGTGGGAAAAATAGCCCTTTGACCCAGTCGCTAGGAACTTACGATGGCGAAACAGCCCGTTGGGCACTTTCAATGGGAAAAATAGTCTGTTGGCACACCTTTGGTAGGTAAAACAGCCCGTCAACATGGTCGCTAGGCAACTTTAGTTGAAAAGCAGCACGTTGGGCCCCTTTGGTGGGCAAAATAGCCCATTGGCACATAATCGGTGAACAAAACAACCCCTTGGGACAGTTGCTAAGCACATTTGATGGGAACAATAGTTTGCTGGCCATTTGTTTTGGGAAAAATAGCCCGTTGGTATAACTTTGATAGGTAAAACAACCTATTGGCACATCTTCAATCGACAAAATAGCCCATTTCCACACATTTGCTGGGCAAAATAGCCCATTGGCAAACATTTGGTGGGCAAAATAGCCCGTTGTAGGGTCGCTATTCACATTCAGTGGGAAAACCGCCTGTCAACCCATTGGCATAGTCGTTAGGCACCTTCGAAAGGGAAAACAACTCGTTGGGCACATTTGGTGGGAAAAACGACTCGGTGGACAAAGTAGCTCGTTGGTTAATATTCAGTGAGCAAAACAGTTGTTAGGGTCGCTAGGGACCTTCGGTAGGAAAAACAGTCTATTGGGCACCTTCGGTGGGTAAAACAGGACGTTGGCACACGTTTGGTAGGAAAAACAACCTGTTGGCATAACTTTGATGTGCAAAACAACCCTTTTGTCGATTTGCTAGGCACCTTTGATGGGAGAAATAGCCCGTTGGGCACCTTAGGTGGGAAACACAACCTGTTGGCACACTTTTGATGGGGAAAATAATCTGCTGGTACAGTCGTTAGGCACCTTTGATGGAAAAAACAACTTGTTGGCACACCTTTAGTCGGAAAAATAGCATGTTGACACTTTCACTAGGCAACTTTAGCGAGAAAAATGACCTGTTGACACCTTTGGTGGTAAAAATAGCCTGTTGACGCATTTGCTAGGCACCTTCAAGGGGAAAAATAGCTCGCTAGCACACCTTTGATGGGCAAAGTAGCCCACTGGGCACCTTAAGTGGTCAAAACATCATGTTAGTAGACTTTTGTTAGTAAAACAGTCTGTTGGGCACCTTCGGTGGGAAAAACAGTATGTTGGCACACATTTGGTAAGCAAATCATCCTGTTGGCATACCTTTGGTGGGGGAAACAACCCGTTGGCACGGTCGCTAGGCACCTTTGGTGGGAAAAGAAGTTGGGCACCTTTGGTAGGCAAAATAGCCAGTAGGCACACAATCGGTGAGGAAAACAACCCGTTGGGATGGTCGCTAAGCATATTTGGTGGGAAAAATAATCCGTTGTCCACCTTTGGTGGGAAAATAACCTGTTGGTCCACCTTCGGTAGGCAAAACTTCCCCCTGGCACACCTTTGATCAAATAACAGCCCTTTGCTAGGGTCACTAGCCACTTTCGGAGGGAAAATAGCCTGTTGGCACACCTTCAATAGACAAAATAGCCTGGTGGTATGGTTGTTAGGCACCTTCGATGGAAAAAACAACCCATTGGCAAAATAGCCCTTTGGTAGGGTTGCTAGGCACTTTTGGTGGGAGAACAACCCATTGGGCACATTCGGTGGGAAAAATAGCCTAATGGAAAAATTTGGTGAGCAAAATAGCTTGTTGGCACAGCTTCGATGGGTAAAATAGCCCATTGGCACGGTTGCTAGGCATTTTCGATGGGAAAAACAACCCATTGGGCATCTTTGGTACTGCAATTCAACACAGTCGTTAGGCACCTTTAGTGGTCAAAATAGCTATTTGGCATACATTAAGTGAGCAAAATAGCTTGATGGTAGGTTCGTTAGGCACCTTCGATGAGATAAACATCCTATTGGCAAAAGAGCCCTTTGAGAGGGTTACTAGGCACTTTCGATGGGAAAGTAATCCGTTGGGCACATTTAGTGGGAAAAACAGCTTGAACGTAAAACTTTGGTGGGTCAAATAGCCTGTTGAGATAGTTTCAGTAGACAAAATAGCCTATTGGCACGATCACTAGGCATCTTCAATAGGAAAAACAACCCATTAGGCACCTTCAATGGAAAATACAGCCCATTGGGCACCTTCGGTGGGAAAGCTAACCCGTTGGCACATGTTCGGTGGGCGAAACAACTCATTGGTATGGTGATTAGGCACCTTCAGTAGGAAAAACAACCCATTGGCACACCTTCGGTCAAAAAATAACATGTTGACACATTTGTTAGGCACCTTCAGTGGGAAAAACAACCTGTTGGCTCCTTTGGTGGCAAAAATAGCCTATGGGCACGTTTGCTAGGCACATTCGGTAGGAAAAACAACCTATTGGACACCTTCATTGGGCAAAACATCCCATTGGTAGACCTTAGGTGGGAAACATAGCTTGTTGGTAGTCTTTCGGAGGGAAAAATGACCCATTGGAATGGTTGCTGGGCACCTTTGGTGGGCAAAATAGCCCATTGGCTGATATTTAGTAAGCAAAATAGCCCGTTGATAGGTCGTCGGGCACCTTTGGTAGGAGAAACAACCTGTTGGCACACTTTCGGTAGGCGAAATAGCTTATTAGCAGGGTCGTTAGGCACCTTTGATAGGAAAACAACCCGTTTGGCAACTTCGTTGGGGAAAATAGCCTGTTGGCATACCTTTGGTGGATAAAATAGCCCGTTGGGAAAAACAGCTTGTTGGCACATTCGCTGGGCACCTTCAATAGGCAAAACAGTCCGTTGGGCTCCTTTGGTAGGCAAAACAGCCCTTTGGTAAACCATTAGGGGAAAAAATAGCATGTTGGCACCTTTGCTAGGCACCTTCGATGGGAAAAATAGCATATTGGCATGGTTGTTAGGTACCTTCAGTGGGCAAAATAGCTTGTTGGCAAAATAGTCCGTTGACATAATTAGAAAAGTAGTCCATTGGCACGATTGCTAGGCACCTTAGGTGGGAAAATCATTCCGTTGTGCACCATTAGTGGCAAAAATAGCTTCTTTGCACAACTTCAGTAGGTAAAACAGCCTGTTGGCACACGTTCTATGGGCAAAACATCCCGTTGGTACAATTGTTAGGCACCTTCGGTGGGAAAAAATAGCCCTTTGGCATAGTTACTAGGAACCTACGGTGGTAAAACAGCCCCTTGGGCATCTTCGGTGAAAAAACAGTCTGTTGGCAAACCTTAGGTGACAACTTAGGTGGGCAAAACAGCCTGTTGGCACACATTTAGTAGGAACAACAGCTCGTTGGCACAATCGCTAGTCACCTTCGGTGGGAAAACAACACGTTAGGCACCTTTGGTGGGCAAAATCGCCCGTTCATGAGTAAAACAGCTCGTTGGGATAGTCGTTGGGCAACTTGGGTGGGAAAACAATCGGTCAATCTTCTGGCACAATCGTTAGGCACCAGCGGTGGGGAAAACAACCACTTGGGCACCTTTGGTGGGAAAAACAACTCGTTGGTACAACCACTAGGCACCTTCAGTAGGCAAAGTAGTCCCTTGGCTAACATTTGGTAGAAAAACAGCACATTGGTAGGGTTGCTAGGCACCTTTGTGGGAAAAACATCCCATTGAGCACCTTCGATGGGATAGACACCCAGTTGGCACACCTTTGGTGGGCAAAACAACCTGTTGGCATGGTAGTTAGCCAGCTCTGGTAGGAAAAAGGCCTTTTTTCACACCTTCAGTTGGAAAAACAGCATGATGACACATTCTTTAGGCACTTTTAGTAGGAAAATAGCTCGTTGACGTCTTTGGGGGCAAAAATAGCCTGCTGGCACATTCGTTAGGCACCTTCGATAGGAAAAATAGCCGGTTGGCACACCTTTGGTAGACAAAACAACCTGTTGGAATGATTGCTAGGCAACTTCGGTGGAAAATAACATGTTGGCCACCTTTGGTGGCTAAAATAGCCTGTTGGCATGCAATTAGTGAGCCTAACAGGCTATTGGGATGGTCGTTAGGCACCTTTGGTAGGAAAAACAGTCTGTTGGCCACCTTCGGTAGGAAAAACAGCCCGTTGGCACGCCTTCAATAGGCAAAACATCCTATTGGAACACCTTTGATGGGCAAAACAGCCATTTGGCAGGGTCGCTAGGCACCTTTGGTGGGAAAACAGCCCTTTGGAACACCTTCGACTGGCAAAAGACCCCAGTGGTAGGGTCTCTAGGCACCTTCGATGGGAAAACAACCTGTTGGGCACATTTGGTAGGAAAAAAAGCCTATTGGTAAAACTTTGATGGATAAAATAGCCACTTGGGAACCTTCGGTGGGAAGAACAGCCTATTGGCATATAGCCCCTTGGCTCACGTTCGGCAGGCAAAATAACCCTTTGACACGTTCTCTAGGCACCTTCGGTGGAAAAATAGCACATTGGTCACCTTTGGTGAGAAAGGCAACCCATTGGCACACCTTTTGTGGGGCAAAATAGCTAGTTGGAGTGGTTGTTAGGCACCTTCAGTGGGAAAATAACCTATTGGCAAGGTCATTAGGAGCCTTTGGTGGGAAAAAAAGCCCTTTGGCAAAACTTCGATAGACAAAACAACCCCTTGGGAACTTTCGGTGGGAAAAACAGTCTATTAGCACGTTCGCTAGACACCTTTGGTGGGCAAAATAGCCCCTTGGCATGTTCGCTGGGCAACTTCAATAGGAAAACGATACGTTGGACATCTTTGGTGGGAAAAACAACCTGTTGGCACATCTTTGGTGAGAAAAATAAAAGGTTTGCACAATCTCTGGGCACCTTCGGTAGGAAAAATAGCTCGTTGACATAGTTAATAGGAACCTTCAGTGGCAAAACAGCCTGTTGGGCACATTTGGTGGGAAAAATTTTCTGTTGGCATACCTTTGGTAGGCAAAACAGCCTGTAAGCACACCTTTAATAGTCAAAATAGCCTGCTGGCACAGTCGCTCAGTAACTTTGGTGGGAAAATAGCACATCGGGTAACTTTGGTGGGTAAAATAGCCTGTTGGAACACAATTGGTGAGCATAACAGCCCGTTGGGATGGTCACTAGGCACGTTTGGTGGGGAAAATAGTCCATTGGCCACCTTTGGTGGGAAAAATAGCCCGTTGGCACCCTTTCGGTAGACAAAACAGCCCACTAGCACACCTTCATTAGGCAAAACAACCCTTTGGTAGGGTCGCTAGGAACATTAGGTGGGAACATAGCCCATTGGAATACCTTCGGTAGGCAAAACAGCCCAGTGGTAAGGTCACTAGGAACCTTTGATGGGAAAATAGCCCGTTGGCCACATTCGGTGGGAAAAACAACCCGATGGCAAAACTTCAGTCAACAAAACAGCCTACTGGGAACCTTTGGTGGGAAAACAATCTGTTGACACATTCACTAGGCATATTTGATAGGAAAAATAGCCCTTAGGCACACATTTGGTGGGCAAAACAACCCCTTGGCACATTCGCTAGGCTACTTCGATGGGAAAAAAGCACGTTGGGCATCTTTAGTGGGAAAAACAATCCTTTGGCATAACTTTTGGTGGGCAAAATAGCTCATCAGAATGGTTGCTAGGCACCTTCGGTGTGAAACACAGCTTATTGGTACACGTTCGGTGGGCAAAACAACTCGGTAACACGATCACTAGGCACCTTTGGCTAGAAAAATAGGATGTTGGCATAGTCGCTAGACACCTTTGGTGGGAAAAACAACTCATTGGCAAGGTCGCTAGGCACCTTCAGTGGGAAAACAGCTCATTGGCAGGGTTTCTAGGCACCATCAGTGGGCAGAAGAGCCCATTGGCAGGGTCGCTAGGCACCTTCTGTGAGGAAAACAACCTGTTGGCATGGTGACTAGGAACCTTTGGTTGGAAAAACAACCGGTTGGCACAATCATTAGGCACCTTTGGTGGGAAAAATAGTTCATTGGCCCCCTTCAGTGGGAAAAATAACTCATTGGCATGCCTTCGGAAGGCAAAACAATCAATTGACCTATGATGGGAAAACAGCCCGTTGGGACACCTTCGGTGGGGAAAACAGCACAGTGGTAGGGTCGTTAGGAACCTTTGATGGGAAAACGACTCGGTGACACGGTCGTTAGGTGCCTTTGATGGGAAAAATAGTTCGTTGGCATGGTCACTAGGAACTTTCGTTGGGAAAACAACCCATTAGGCACCTTCGGTAGGAAAAAACTGTCTATTAGCACACCTTCGATAGGCAAAACAGCCCGTTGGCGCACCTTTGGCAGATAAAAACATCCTATTCGTATGATCATTAGGCACCTTCAATAGGAAAATAGCCCGTTGGCACAAAATTGGTGAGCATAACAGCCCGTTGAGATGGTCGCCAGGCACCTTTGGTGAGAAAAATAGTTTGTTGGCTACCTTCGATGGGAAAAACAGCCTATTGGTACAACTTTTGCAGGCAAAACAGTCTATTGGCACACCTTCAATGGGCAAAACAGCCCTTTGGTAAGGTCGCTAGGCACCTTTGATGGGAAAATAGCCCATTAGAACACCTTTGGCAGGCAAAATAGCCCAATGGTATGGTCTCTAGGTACCTTCAATGGGAAACAATCCGTTAGCCACATTTAGTGAGAAAAACTTCCTGTTGACTTCAGTGGACAAAACAACCCCTTGGGAACCTTCGATGGCAAAAGCAGCCTATTGGCACGTTCGATGGGAAAAACATCCCCTTGGCACACCTTCAGTGGGTAAAACAACCCTTGGCATGTTTTCTAGGCTCCTTCGGTGTGCCAATGGGCTATTTTTGCATCGAATGTGCCAATGGGCTATTTTCTCCACTGAAGATGCCTAACAGACTGTTTTCCCACCAAAAGGTGCCTAGCGACTGTGCCAACAGGCTATTTTTCTGATCATACCAAAAGGTTATTTTTCCAATAAGCTATTTTGCTTGCTAAAGGTACCTAATGACAGTGCCAACATGTTGTTTTTCCAATCGAAGGTGCCTAGCGAAGATGCCAACGTGCTATTTTTCACCCTGAAAGTCTACCAACGGGTTATTTTGCACACCGAAGGTGCCCAATAGGTTGTTTTGCCCACTAAAGGTGCCAGAACGTGCCAACAAGTTGTTTTTCCCACTGATGGTGCCCAACAGGCTATTTTCCTCTCCCACTCTAAATATAATTCAGGATCATTTTTTCCTTGGAAAGAAGGGATTTTCAATTTTATGTTGTCAAGTTCATTATGAGAATGAGATTGTCTACCTATCCTAGTGTTGGGGCCTTCATCCTCAGCTTGCACATCTTCATCTTTTTCTTGGAACATCCTTCTAGGACCTTTGGAGTTTGACGTGGATTAGATGTCATCCAACCTAGCATTCAACCTCCGAAATTGATCTTACACAGCCTTCATAAAGACATTGAGATCTTGCTCATACGATTCATCTTCTTGAGACATGTTTATAAACTGTAAAATTTTAGTGAACAATAAAAAAAACAATATGGACCTTACCACTCAACTCGATTTCCTTAAGGAAAGATCCAATAGGAAGATGAATGAGGCAAGAAATAAAATAGGAAAATAAAGGAAAAATAGGAAAGTAAGCAAGTTCCAAGTAATACAAAATAGGAAAGTAATTGCAATTCAAGTTCAAGCAATAGGAAAGATGTTATCTTTACTTGATTGCAATTAGAAAAGTAGCAAATTTGGACTCCACTTCTTTAGAAATTGCAACACACACACTCTAACTGTTTTCTTTTTTTTTGTCGACTTTCTCTTTTTTTCTTTTTGAAGAATTTCTTCTTTCTTTTCTTTTTTTATGTATTTCTTTTTTCTCTTTTTTTGACTTTTACTTCTTTTTTTTTCAGAAGCTGGACACTCTTAAATTTCAACTTAGTGTAACTTGCTCTAGAAAGCTTAGATTTGAATGATTTTAAAATGAGAAGAAAGAAGAGATTCTGAACTTGAAAAATACCTATTAGTCAACCAAAAACTCAAACAAAAAGTTAACAAAACAATGGATGAAAAATGGACAGAGAAGAGGAATGAAAATAGATAACAAAAGGATAGTTATTTGAGATCTAGCCACTAAAGCGCTCTGATTCCAAATGATGCAAGATCCAATAGGAACTTGTCCTAGAGAAACTTCAACAAGATGGAACTATTTCCAGGAATGACTAGAATCAAACACACATAGAAGCATAAGAAACAAAATTGAAAACATAGAAATAGGACACAAAGAGAAAAGGGGTTAGAAGAATGTTGGTCAATGGAAAGAACCTTAAGAGAACTTGTCTCTTAGAACCCTAGCAAGAATGCTGGTCAATGGAAAGAACCCTAAGAGAACTTGTCTCTTAGAACTCTAATCTTGGGATGCCACAAAGGAAGACCACTCCTTCGATAAG
>JAOTJB010026905.1:0-10586 GCA_027123815.1 Erythroxylum minutifolium
GAAGGCGTCTAGCAACCGTACAAACGGGCTATTTTCCTACTGAAGATGTGTCATCGGGCTGCTATTTCCACCGAAGATGACTGACGACTATGCCAACCGGCTATTTTGCCCACAGAAGCTATCCCAACAAGCTATTTTTCCTACCAAAGGTGCCTAGCGACTATTTCAAAGGGTTGTTTTTCCCACTGAAAGGGCCTAGCGACAATGCCAATGGGCTGTTTTGCCCACAGAAGGTGCCAAACGAGTTGTTTTTCCAATCAAAGGTGCCTAGTAACCATGCCAATGGGCTGTTTTGCCCACAGAAACTGTGTCAACGGGCTGTTTTTCCTAACAAAGGTGCCTAACGACCGTGCCAACAAGCTATTTTGCCCACCAAAGCTACCCAACGAGCTATTTTTCCAACCGAAGGTGCCTAGCAACCCTACCGATGGGCTATTTGGCCCACCTAAGGTCCACAATGAGTTGTTTTCCCACCGAAGGTACCTTCGCACTATGCCAACGAGTTGTTTTGCCCACAGATCCTGTGCCAATGGGTTGTTTTTCCTACTAAAGGTGCCTAGCAACTATGTTAACGGCCTGTTTTAGCAACCGAAGGGGCCCAACGAGTTGTTTTTACCACTGAAGGTGCCTAACGACCGTGTCAGTGAGCTATTTTTCCAATCGAAGCTATACAAACTGGCTATTTTTCCAATTGAAGGGCCCTAGCGACCGTGACAACAGGATCTTTCACCCACCGATGGTCCCCAACGTGCCGTTTTGCTCACCAAAGGTGCCAATGACAACTATGCCAATGGGTTGTTTTGCCCACCAAAGGTTCCCAACGTGCTGTTTTTCCCACTAAAGGTTCCTAGTGACCGCGCCAACAGGTTGTTTTGCCCACCAAAGGTACCTAGTGACTGTGCCAATTGGTTGTTTTTCCCACTTAAGGTGCCTAGCGTCCTTGTTAATGAGCTGTTTTCCCCACCAATGGTGCCAAACATTCATGCTAAAGGGCTGTTTTGTAAATCGAAGGTGCCCAACGGGCTATTATTCCCACATAAGTTGCCTAGCGACCATGCCAACGGGTTGTTTTGCCAACCGAAGCTGTGCCAACTAGCTATTTTTCTTACCGAAGGTGCCTAGCAATCGAGCCAGAGGGCTGTTTTTCCCATCGAAGGTGCCCAGCGACCAAGCCAACGGGCTATTTTTCCAACCGAAGCTGTGCCAATGGGCTAATTTTCTGATCGAAGGTGCTTAACAATTGTGCCAATAGGTTGTTTTTGCTACCAAAGGTGCCTAGAGATCGTACCAAGGGGTTGTTTTGCCCACCAAAGGTGCCCAACGAGATTTCTTTCCACCAAAGGTGCTTAGCGATCGTGCAAAAGGGCTATTTTACCCACATAAGCTATGCCAATGGGTTGTTTTTCTCATCAAAGGTGCCTAGTGATTGTGTCAATGTGCTGTTTTGCCCACTGAAGGAGCCCAATGAGCTGTTTGTCCCACCGAAGATGTGCCAACGGGCTATTTTACCTATAGATGTTGTGTCAAGGGCTGTTCTCCCCACTAAAGGTGCCTAGCGACCGTGTCAATGGATTGTTTTGCCCACCAAAGGTGCCTAGCAACTGTGCCAACGGGTTCTTTTGCCTATAAAAGTTATACCAACGAGCTGTTTTTCATAACAAAGATGCCTAGCGACTGTGCCAATGGGCTGTTTTACCAACTAACACCGTGTCAACGGGTTGTTTTTCCCTCCGAAGGTGCCTAGTGACCTTGCCAATGAGTTGTTTTGCCCACCGAAGGTGCCCATGGAGCTGTTTTTCCTATTTAAGGTGCCTAATGACCACTCCAAATGGCTGTTTTGCCCACCGAAGGTGTCCATCAAGCTATTTTTCCCGCCAAAGGTGCCTAGCGACTGTTAGAACAGGCTGTTTTACCCACCAAAAGAGTGCAATGATTTGTTTTTCCCGCTGAAGGTGCCAAGCGATCAAGCCAATGGGCTGTTTTTCCCACAAAAGGTGTTGCAATGGGCTTTCTTTCCTGCCAAAGATGCCTAGCGACCATGCCAACGAGTTGTTTTTCCCACTGAAGGTACTTGGCAACCGTGCCAATGGGCTATTTTGTCCATAGAAGTAGTGCCAACGGGCTGTTTTTCCTATCGAACGTGCCTAGTGACCACACCAATGGGCTGTTTAGGCTACTGAAGGTGGCCAACGGGTTGTTTACCAACCAAAGGTGCCTAGCGGCCATACGAACAGGTTGTTTTGCCCACAAAAGTTGTGCCAATGGGCTGTTTTACTTAGCAAAGGTGCCTAACGACTGTGCCAACGGGCTATTTTGCTACAAAAGGTGCCCAAGGAATTGTTCTTCCCACCGAAGGTGCCTAGCGATTGTGCTAACATGCTGTTTTGCCAACCAAAGCTGTGCCAATGGGTTGTTTCTTCCACTGAAGGTGTCTAACAATCGTACAAACGGGCTGTTTGGCCCACCGAAGATGTGCCATTGGGCTACTTTTCCCACCGAAGATGACTAGCGACCATGCCAATAGGCTATTTTACCCACTATAGTTGCCTAGCAGCTTCACCAACGGGCTACTTTTCCTACCAAAGGTGCCTAGCGACCCCTACCAAGGGGTTGTTTTGCCGATTGAAAATGTTCCAATGGGCTATTTTCCCACAAAAGGGGAGTAGCGACTGTGGCAATGGGTTGTTTTTGCACCAAAGGTACCTAGCGAGTTGTTTTTTGCAATAAAGGTGCCTAGCGATCGTGGCAATGGGTTGTTTTTTTCAACAAAGGTGCCCAACAAGTTGTTTTTTGTACCAAAGGTACCTAGTGACCATGACAACGGGCTAGTTTGCCAACCAAAACTATGCCAAAGGGCAATTTTTCCCACAGAAGGTGCCTAGTGACTGTGCCAACGGGCTATTTTGCCAACCGAAATTGAGTTAACAGGCCATTTTTTCCACCAAAGGTGTCTAGTGACCGTGCAAACGGGCTATTTGGCCTACTGAAGATGTGCCATCGGGCTGATTTTCCCAATGAAGATGACTGGCGACCGTGCCAATAGGCTGTTTTGCTCACCGAAGGTACCTAGTGACCATTCCAACAGGCTATTTTACCCACAGAAGCTATCCCAATGGGCTATTTTTCCTACCGAAGATGCCTAGCGACCGTGTCAATGGGTTGTTTTGCCCATTGAAGCTATTCCAACCGGCTGTTTTTCCCACAAAAGGGGCCTAGGACCATGCCAATGGGCTATTTTACCCACAGAAGGTGCCAAACGAGCTGTTTTTCCAAACGAAGGTCCCTAGTGACCATGCCAATGGGCTATTTTGCCCACCGATGATGCCCAAGGAGCTATTTTTCCCACCGAAGCTATGCAAGTGGGCTATTTTGCCCATCAAATCTGTGCCAAAGGGCTGTTTCTTCCCACCAAAGCTGTGCCTAACGAGCTGTCTTTCCAACCAAAGATGCCTAACGATCCTATCAGTAGGTTGTTTTGCCTAGATAAGGTCCCCAACGAGCTGTTTTTTCACCAAAGGTGCCTAGGGACCATGCCAACGGGCTGTTTTTCGCACAGAAGCTGTGCCAATGGGCTGTTTTCCTACCAAAGATGCCTAGCAACCATGCCAACGACCTGTTTTACCAACCGAAGGTACCCAACGAGCTGTTTTTACCGACGAAGGTGCCTAGCGACTATGCCAGTGGGCTGTTTTGCCAATCAAAGCTATGCAAACGGGCTGTTTTTTCCATCGAAGATGTGCCAATGGGCTATTATATCGACCAAAGGTGCTTAGTGATTATACCAATGGGCTATTTTTCCAACCAAAGATGCCTAATGGTCGTACCAAGGGGTTGTTTTGCCCACTGAAGGAGCCCAACGAGTTGTTTTTTTCCACCAAAGGTGCCTAGCGACCGTGGCAAAGGGCTATTTTGCCCACATAAGCTGTGCCAATGGGTCGTTTTTCTCATCAAAAGTGCCTAGCGATCATGCCAACGAGCTATTTTGCCCACCGAAGGTGCTCAACGTGCTGTTTATCCCATCAAAGGTGCCTAGTGACTGTGGAAACGGACTTTTTTGCCCATCGAAGCTATGCCAACTAGCAATTTTTCCCACCGAAGGTGCCTAGCGACCATGCCAACTGGCTATTTTGCCAACCAATGGTGCCTAGCGACCATGCCAAGGGGTTGTTTTTCCCACCAATGTTGCCCAACGAGTTATTTTTTCCACAAAAGGTGTCTAGCGACCATGCCAAAGGGCAGTTTTGCCCACATAAGCTATGCCAATGGGCTGTTTTTCTCATCAAAAGTGCCTAGCGATCGTGCCAATGGGCTATTTTCCCTTCCGAAGGTGCCTAGTGACTGTGCCAATGGGCTGTTTTACCCTCCGAAGGAGCTCAACGTGCTGTTTTCCCCACCGAAAGTGCCTAGTGACTGTGCCAACGGGCTGTTTTACCGACCAAAGCTGTGCCAATAGGTTGTTTTTCCCATCGAAGGTGCTTGGCGACCGTCCCAACGGGCTCTTTTGCCCACAGAAGGTGCCTAGCGATCGTGTCAATGGGTTGTTTTACCCTCCAAAGCTATGCCAACAGGCAGTTTTTCCAGCCGAAGGTGCTTAGCGAACGTTAGAATGGGCTGTTTTGCCCATCGAAGGAGCCCAATGATTTCTTTTTCCCACCGAAGGTGCAAAGCAACCACACCAATGGGCTATTTTGCCCATCGAAGGTGTGCCAACAGGCTGTTTTTCCTACCGAAGATGTCTAACGACCGTGCCAAGGGGTGTTTTTCCCACCAAACGTACGTGGTGACTGTGCCAATGGGCTATTTTGCCTACAGAAGCAGTGACAACGGGCTATTTTCCCACTGAACCTGCCTAGTGACCACGCCAATGGGCTGTTTTGGACACCGAAGTTGCATAACGGGCTTTTTACCAACCAAAGGTGCCTAGTGACCATGCCAATGGGTTGTTTTGCCCACAAAAGTTGTGCCAACGGGCTGTTTTTCCTGAGCAAAGGTGCCTAACGACCGTGCCAATGAGCTATTTTACTACAAAAGGTGCCCGAGGAGATATTTTTCCAATCGAAGGTCCCTAACGACCATGCCAAAGGGCTATTTTGATAGCCGAAGCTCTGCCAACGAGCAGTTTTTCTTACCAATGGTGTCTGGCGACCATGCAAACTGGTTGTTTGGCCTACTGAAGATGTGCCATCGAGCTACTTTTCCTACCGAAGATGACTAGCGATTATGCCAACAGGCTGTGTTGCCCACCAAAGGTGCCTAGTGACTGTGCCAACGGGCTGCTTTGCCCATAGAAGTTGTCACATCGGGTTGTTTTTCCCACCGAAGGTGCCTAGTGACTGTGCCAACGGGTTTTTTCACCCACAGAAGGTACCCAATGAGTTGTTTTTCCAAACGAAGGTACCTAGTGACCATGCCAACGGGTTGTTTTACCCACCGACGGTCCCCAACGAGCTGTTTTTCCACCAAAGGTGCCCAGTGACCATACCAATGGGTTATTTGGCCCATTGAAGGAGCCTAATGACTGTGCCAATGGGCTATTTATCCCACCGAATATTTTCCCAAGGGCTATTTTACCCACTGAAGTTGCCTAGTGACTGTGTCAATGGGCTGTTTTAGCGACAGAACCTGTGCCAACGGGTTGTATTGCCCATCCATGGTCCCCAACGAGCTGTTTTTCCCACTGAAGATGCCCAGCGACCATGCAAACAGGCTATTTTCCCTGTCAAAGGAGCCTAACGATTGTGCCAACGGGTTGTTTTGCCCATCGAAGGTAAGCCAGCGGGCTCTTTTTCCCATTGAAGTTGCCTAGCGACCATGCTAATGGGTTGTTTAGCCCACCGAAAGGTGCCTAACGACTATGCCAACCGATTGTTTTGCCCATCGAAGCTGTGCTAATGGCCTCTTTTTCCCACCGAAGGTGCCTACTGACCATGCAACCAAGCTGTTTAGCCCGCGAAGGTGCCCAACGACAGTGCCAACAGGCTGGGCCAATGGACTGTTTTACCATCGAAGGTGTGTAGCAACCGTGCTAATAGGCTGTTCTGCCCGCAGAAGCTATACAAATGGGCTATTTTTTCCATCGAAGGTGCCTAGCGACTGTGCCAATGGGTTGTTTTGCCCACAAAAGGTGCCCAACAAGCTGTTTTTCTAAACGAAGGTGCCTAGCGGCCATGCCAACAGGCTATTTTTCCCACTAATGGTGCCCAACGAGTTGTTTTTCCCATCGAAGGTGCCTAACAATCATGCCAGTGGGCTGTTTTACCCATCGAAGCTATGCCAACAGGCTGTTTTTCCTATCGAAGGGGTATATCTACCATACCAATGCGCTGTTTTGCCCACCGAAGGTGCTCAATGAGCTGTTTTTCCGAACAAAGGTGCCTAGTGACCCTACTGACGGGCTATTTTGCCCACTTAAGGTCCCCAACGAGCTATTTTTCCCACCGAAGGTGCCTAGAGACCATGCCAACGGGCTGTTTTTCCCACAGAAGTTGTGCTAACGGACTATTTTTCCTACCAAAGGTGCCTAGCAACCGTGCCAACTGGCTATTTTACCAACCAAAGATGCCCAATGAGCTGTTTTTCCAACCAAAGGTGCCTGGCAACTGTGCTAGCGGGCTGTTTTGCCAATCAAAGCTATGCAAACGGGCTATTTCTTCTATCAAAGGGGCCTAGCAATTGTACCAACAAGAGGTTTTGCCCATCGATTGTCCCCAACGAGCTGCTTTTCCCACCGAAGGTGCCAGTGACGATGCCAACGGTCTATTTTGCCTACTAAAGGTGCCTAACGACGGTGCCAACGGGCTATCTAGCCCACTGAATATTCCCGAAAGGGCTGTTTTGCCCACTGAGCTGCCTAACGACTGTGACAGTGGGCTATTTTACCCTCCAAAGGTGCTCAACGTGCTATTTATCCCATCAAAGGTGCCTAGTGACTGTAGAAACAGACTGTTTTGCCCACCAAAGCTATGCCAACTGGGAATTTTTCCCACCGAAGGTGCCTAGTGACCATGCCAAGTGGTTATTTTGCCTACCAAAGGTGCCTAGCGATCGTGCCAATAGGTTGTTTTGCAGACCAAAGCTATGCCAATGGACTGTTTTTCCCACTGAAGGTGCTTAGCGACCATGCCAACAGGCTGTTTCGCACACTAAAGGTGCCCAACAATCTATTTTTTCGACCGAAGGTGCCTAGCGACTCTGCCAATGAGTTGTTTTGCCCACCGAAGGTGCCTAGTAATTGTGCCAACGAGTTGTTTTACCGGCCGAAGCTATGCCAGTAGACTGTTTTTCCTATCGAAGGTGCTTAGCGACTATGCCAATGGGCTGTTTTACCCACCGAAGGTGCCGAACAATCTGTTTTCTGACCAAAGGTGCCTAGCGACCCTGCCATCGGGTTGTTTTGCCAACCAAATGTGCCTAGGGACTGCGCCAACGGGCTATTTTTCCCATGAAAGGTGTGCCAATGGGCTATTTTGCCCACCGAAGGTGCCCAACATGCTATTTCTCCCACCGGACGTGCCTAGTGACCCTGCCAATGGGCTGTTTTCCCCACTGAAGGTGCCCGATAGGCTATTTTTCCCACTGAAGATTCATAGCAATCGTTCCAACCAGCTGTTTTGCCCACCGAATGTGCCTAGCGACCTTTCCAACGGGCTATTTGACCCATAGAAGTTATGCCAATGGGCTGTTTTTCCCACCAAAGGTGCCTAATGACCATTCCAACTGGCTGTTTAGCCCACCGAAGGTGCCTAATGAGATGTTTTTCCCACCAAAGATGTCCAAACAGGCTGTTTTGCCGACTGAAGGTGCTTAGTAATTGTGCCAATGGGTTATTTTCCCTGCCAAAGGTGCCTAATGACCATACCAAAGGGTTGTTTTGCCCACCGAAAGTGCCCAACAAGTTGTTTTTTCCATGAAAGGTGCCTAGCAGCCGTTCCAGAGGGCTGTTTTGCCCACATAAGCTATGCCAATGGGCTGTTTTTCTCATCAAAGGTGCCTAGCGATCGTGCCAATGCACTGTTTGGCCCTCCGAAGGTGCCCAATGAGCTGTTTGTCCCACCGAAGATGTGCCAACAGGCTATTTTGCCCATCGAAGGTGCCTAGCGACTAAGTCAATGGGCTGTTTTGCCTATAGATGTTGTGCCATCGGGTTGCTTTTCCCACTGAAGATGACTAGTGACTGTTCCAACAGGCTATTTTGCCCACCGAAGGTGCCTAACGACTGTGCTAATGGATTGTTTTGCCCACAGAAGCTACCCCAACGGGTTATTTTGCCTAGCAAAGATGCCTAGCGACCATACCAAGGGGTTGTTTTGCCCACTGAAGGTGCCCAAATAGTTGTTTTTTCCACCAAAGGTACCTGGTGACTGTTCCAACGGGCTATTTTGCCCACAGAAATAGTAACAACGGGCTATTTTTCCGACCGAACTTGCCTAATGACCAAGCCAATGGGCTGTTTTGGACACCGAAGCTGCCCAAGCGGTTGTTTACAAACCGAAGGTGCCTAGCAACCATGCCAACGGCTTGTTTTGCCCATAAAAGTTGTGCCAACGGGCTGTTTTACTAATCAAAGGTGCCTAATGATCGTGCCAACGAGCTATTTTGCTATAAAAGGTGCCCAAGAGCTGTTTTTCCTACCTAAGGTCCCTAGCGACCCTACCAACGGGCTATTTTGCCAACCGAAACTGTGCCAACAAGCATTTTTTCATACCGATGGTGTCTACCAACCATGCAAACGGGTTATTTGGCCTACTGAAGATGTGCCATCGGGCTGCTTTTCCCACCGAAGATGACTAGTGGTTGTGCCAAGAAGCTGTTTTGCCTAATGAAGGTGCCTAGCAATTGTGCCAATGAGCTGTTTTTCCCACAGAAGTTGTCACAACGGGTTGTTTTTCCCACCGAAGGTGCGTAGCGACTGTGCCAATGGGTTGTTTTGCCCACAGAAGGTGCCCAACGAGCTGCTTTTCCAAACGAAGGTGCCTAGCAACCGTGTCAACGGGCTGTTTTGCCCATCAAAGTTATGCCAACAGGCTATTTTTCCCACCGGAGGTGCCAAGCGACAATGCCAATGGGCAATTTTTCCCACCGAAGGTGCCTAACGACTGTGCCAACGTGTTGTTTTGCCCATCGAAACTGTGCCAACGAGCTCTTTTTCCCACTGAAGCTACCTACCGACCATGCAAATGGGTTGTTTAACCCACCAAAGGTGCCCAGCGATAGTGCCAATGGGCTGTGTCAACGGAATGTTTTCCGAACGAGGGTACTTAGTGACCGTGCAACGTGCTGTTTATCCCACAAAATCTATGCCAATCAGGCTGTTTTGCCCACCGAAGGTGCCTAGCGACCATGCCAACAGGTTGTTTTGCCCACGGAAAGTGCCTAGCAACCGTGCCAACTGGCTATTTTGCCCAACCATGGTGCCTAGCGACTGTGCCAATAGGATGTTTTGCCCACCGAAGCTATACCAACGGACTATTTTTCCCATCGAAGGTGCCTAGCAACCATTCCAACGGGCTATTTTGCCTACCGAAGCTGCCCAAAAATATGTTTTTCCCACCGAAAGTGCCTAGCGACTGTGCCAATGGCCTATTTTGCCCTCCGAAGGTGCTCCAATGGGTTGTTTTCCCCACCGAAGGTGCCTAGTGATGGTACGAACTGGTTGTTTTGCCCACTAAAGGTGACTAGGAACTGCATCAACGAGCTGTTTTTCCTACGAAAGGTGTGCCAACGTGTTTTCCCCGCTGAAGGTGTCTAGCTACCATGCCAATGTTTTGTTTTGCCAACTGAAGGCACCTAGCGACCATGCCAAAGGGCTATTATGCAAACCGATGCTGTGCCAACGAGTTGTTTTTCCCACCGAAGGGGTCTAATGACCATGCCAACGGGCTGTTTTGCCCACGAAGGTGCCCAATGAGTTGTTTTTCCAAATAAAGGTGTAAGGTCCCCAATGAGTTGTTTTTCCCACCGAAGGTGCATAGCGAGCATGCTAGTTGGCTGTTTTGCCCACCGAAGTAGTGCCAACAAGCTGTTTTTCCCACCGAATTTGCCTAGTGACCATGCCAATGAGCTATTTTGCCAACTGAATGTGTCGAACGAGCTATTTTTCCTACCAAAGGTGCCTAGCGACTGCTCCAGTGGGCTGTTTTGTGAATTGAAGCTATACAAACTGGCTATTTTTCCCACGAAAGGGGCCTAGCAACTGTGCCAATAGGATGATTTACGCACCGAAGGTGCCCAATGAGCTGTTTTTCCAAGCGAAGGTGCCTAGCAACCATGCCAACGAGTTGTTTTGCCCACCACGGTACCCAACGAGCTGTTTTTCCACCAAAGGTGCCCAGTGACCATACCCACAGGCTATTTTGCCCATTGAAGGCGCCTAATTTAACATCCCAATACCCATGTTAAGGCTAGAGTAGTAATTTCGGAGAAAGTATTATGAAATTAGGAAAATGAGCTTCATGCATAAGTTAATTGTCTGAAGTGGTCAATTAGGTTATGATATTGATTTCACGTTGTTTTTATAATGGTCCAAATTATAAATACAAATGATATTAATGAGGGCTTGATATCTGAATGTTTTGATGATTAGAATC
>JAOTJB010026927.1:0-10584 GCA_027123815.1 Erythroxylum minutifolium
AACCTAAAACATGAAGAAAACCAAAAACTATAACAGTGGAAGCAGATGAAGGCAGTCAGAAGGAAGCAGTCTAAGACCAAAATGACACAGTGCAGATGGGTAGCAGCAACACGCTAAAACGACAGCATAGTGATGAACTGGGAAAAGGAATTGTTTGTATTTAACGCATGTGGGTTTTTAAAGATGAACAGTAAGATGGACTAAAGAAATAATTCATAAAATTAGAGAGTAGCATATAGACAATAGCTTGCGAGAGAGAATATACGGGAGGTGCTATAGGGGTTTTGGTGGGGCATTTTCAAAGAAGCAAAGCTATGATCATTTAGAGACCCACAAAGGGGTAGCATCCCGATGTCTGTATGGAAGTGACGTCAATGCTGACAACCCGGGTTAAGAGTATTTCTTTGTTTTAGTTGTTTCTTTCTCTCATTAGAAATTGATTGTGTTATCCTATCTTAATTGATTTGGGTTTTGTGTATGGATAATTTGATATTCATTATTGTTCAATTATTTTCGTATAAACCTATTGGGTATTGTGGAAAGATGATTTTAATGTGTTCATTGGATAATTTATTTGCAAACCCATTGCTAGAATTTTGATATAATCCATTATTATTATGCTGAAATTAGTGTGTTGTGACTAATGATTCGTAATCATTAGGGATAACATGACCTAGGATAAATGACACATTGTATATGGTTGTTGCCTTGATTAATCAATTTTCTTAGTTCGTAATGCAGCTGCCTAATTAAATCTAGAGATCGTATCCTAGGTTATTCGATAGTTAGGTTTAATTAACAATCGTATCTTAATTAAACACTATCTGAGGGAAAACTCAAGTTAATTATTAACCCAAGATTAATAGTTGTTAGGAGAGATTTGAGAACAACAAATCCATGAAATATGTTTAATTAGGGTGTAGGTCGAGATTGAACCAAAGAACTAGGTCCCTACCGAATTCCCCACTTTTATCATCTTTGCATGTTTTCTTTAATTTTTTTCATTAGGTTAGTTTTATTTTATTTTCTTATTTCAAAATCCAAAACCCCCTGTTAAACTTAAACACCATTTATTTTCATTTCATAAACTTTACACACACTCTCTGTGGGATCGACCTAGACTCACCACTGCTATAGTAGTAGGTCTAGTTATTTTATTTTGATTAGCATTATGACGCATTGTCAATCTTGGCGTCGTTGCCAGGGAGTGTTTTGTTTTAGTTTTTATTTGTGATTTAATTGTTTTTTTGTATATTTTTGTTTGTATTTGGTTGCTTTTTAGTTATTTCGTGATCCTTTCTTTATTCTACTTCGTGTTAGTGATTTATAAAAAAATTATAGAGGGAAGTAATTTTTTCTTTAATCTTTATTCTCAATCCTATAACCAAGGTTGGCCTAATCAGCCTAACTTTGGTTATATATGAGATAACGATCATAATTACTGCTATGATAGTTTGTAGGACACCTGACAATTCCTGTGTGGACCAGAAGCTTCTTATCAAAACTTAGGTACATCTTTGGAAGAATTGATGAATGTTGAGATTGCTAACAATCTTCAATTTCATCAGGGTATACAGTAGCTTCAAGAGAGTATGCAACAATTTCAACAAAATACCCAATAGCTCCAGCAGGAAATAAGGCATATAATATCTAGAAACCATAACTTGTTAAGCCAAATGGTTGAAATGGAAACGAAGATTGAACACCTAGAATCACAAATGGAAGAGGACCAATCATATCAACCCTAGCTATACCCTATAAATGTAAGTGCAGAAATCTTACAAAGTGATAAGGAGCTTGAGAATTTTGAGAGCATTACTCAAGGAGTTGCTTATGCAGAAGAAGCAGAGGAGTTAGTTTAGAGGTAAGAACTGAGTTCCATTTTATTGTTGAGAATGACTCTTCACCTTTATGTAGCAGATTGGGGGAATTAAATGAGAAAGAAAAAGGCGAAGACACATTTGAGATCTTTCTGGAGTGTATGAACTTAGTTGAGATTGAGAATCTGAGTATAGGGAAGATGCTAAATGGGGATGATGATCAACTAAGGCACTATCTGGAATAACTCCACGTTGAAGTGGCGCTAACTGCAGTACCAGAAGAACATAATTTTGTCACGTGAAGAAAGTATGGAGTCAAGCCAGCAAACCTACACCAAGGCACTTCTTAGGAGGCAACCCAAGGGAAGTAAATTTTTTCTTTACATTTTTGCATTTATTCTTTTTTTTTGCATATGTGTTCTTTGTTGGTTTGTTCCTTGTTTGTTTTAAGTTTTCAATCAAAATGAGAGAAAAAATAAAACAAAAAAATAATTTCTCATTTTCTATTGCTTATAGGATTATATAGTCATAAGTAGATAATAAATTGACTAGAGAATAGCCTGTATTTTTACTCTTATGATTGGTTGATATGCATTATCTTTAGAAGAGCAGTGACTAGTGGTAAACAAAGCCAGTAAGATTTTAAGCCTTATTAGACTGACACCTTCATTTCAGTCTCATTGTCTTTTAATAATCTGTGACCTTCATAACATGTACATCCTAATTTTTATTTGAATTTTTATTCGGGACCAAATTTTTATCACATGCATTAGCATGGAAATGATTAGGCATTTTTTGTTTTTTCGAACTACATTAGCTAAATAGCCTACCTTATTAACATGGTTTTTCCCGTGTTAACCCCCTTTGAGCTACATACCTTTCTTTATGTATAAACCACATTTTATGCTTTTAAAATTAACCAAATGTCTTACCCAAGTCATAAAGCTAGTGGAGCATTTGTGATTGATGAATTTGTGGATGTACAAAAGTGCAAGTGTGGGGTAGTGCATATGTGTGGGTTGGTTAATGTTGGGATGTTTTGTTATGCCTTATCATTGAAATTCCTATGTTAATGTATTTTCTTTTGATGTTAAAAAAAAAGAAAGGAAAAGAAAGAAAAGAGAAAACACAAGAAAAGAAAAAGAAAAAGAAAAGAAAGAAAATGAAAAAATGAAAATTTTTGTTTAAGTAAATTTATAAAGGAGGAAGTGCATATGAGTTTGCAAAGTTATTTATAATTAATGCATCTTCCTAGAGTTGTAATGAATTTGTTATTTGAGTATGTTGAATACGAGGTAGATGTTGGTTTGGAAGGTTCACTCTTGTGGTTTCAATGTATTGTTGGCAAAAATGGTATGAGTGATTCCTTTAGATTAGTATATGCTTCATATGGTTTGTGTGTGAGAGCTGAATTAAGTTGTGAAATATAAGTGTTGCAATCATCATAGTTGACGGTACCCAGATTTGTATAAGTGTGAACTTGTGCACTTGATGTCATATTGAGTGTTGCATTTGTTTCACTAGCTTTAATGACTTTCATACTACTTGACCCAAATACATCTCACCATACCTTTGCCCTCATTACAACCTTAAAAAGTCCTTTGATTCATGATTTTGCATGTGAACATTAATGGTGGAGAAATGAAATGATATGCAAATTTGTGAAATGACATGATTATGAATGGTGTTGAGTGTACCTATGGATATATTTTTGTTAAACACATTTTTTGAGTCTACCATTAGATTGCTCAATTTTTGAAGATAATGAATGTTGATTGATCACGAGTAAAAGCTTAGAATGTTGACTTCTTGCTATGATTTTATAAAGTCATTCATCTTTGTTTATGATTATATATTCTTAGAAAATATGGGAGTTGAGTAAATGTTTTGGGTCTTTGAGCTTAATTTTAATGTTTTGCTTGAGGATGGCCAAAAGCTAAGTGTGGGGGAAATTGATAAGTGTTTAATTGATTATGAATTTATTCCATAACACTTAGTGATTGTTGCTATAAAATTGCTTAAGATACTCACTTTGACTCATATGTGATTTTAGGCATAATTCGGAAGCAAAGAAGTTAAAGTGAATCAACACCATGATATTTGGGTCATTTTCTGAAAATTAATTTGCACTTGTCTTTATCGAGTAAGAAGAAGAAAATTAAATGATGAAAAATGAAAACACAGAGAAGAAGAATTAAAGTTGTTTACGGTATGCAGTTGGAAAAGTAAGTAAGTAGGAAGCTTTGCATATTTCATGTAACAACGTGAATTTAAAAGATGATGAATAATCTAACACGCTGGGAGGCGAAGACCAAAACAACAATAGCCCCAAAACATGAAGAAAACTAAAACAGTAGCACTAGAAACAGATGAAGACAACTGGAAGGAAGAAATCTATGACCAAAACGATGCGGCATAGATGGGAAGCAGCAGCACGCCAAAATGACAGTGTAATGATGAATTGGGAAAAGGAAAGGTAAACGTATGCATTTCACGCATTAACATATACGTCTACATTTCATACAAGCCATGAAGCTCAGATGAATAGTAAGATGGACTAAAGAAATAATTTATAAAATTAGAGAGTAGCTTATAGAACAGTAGCTTGTGAGATAAAATAGAAGGGAGGCACTACAGGCGTTTTGGTGAGACATTTTCAGAGGGGCAAAGCTATGATCATTTGGAGACCTATAGTGTGGTAACGTCTCGATGCTGGTTTGGAGTTGACATTGACGTTGATGATCCAGATTAATTATATTTCTTAGTTTTAGTTGTTTCTTTCTATCATTAGAAATTGATTGTGTTATCCTGTGTTAATTGATATGGTTTTGTGTATGGATAATCGAAATTTTGTTATTCTTTGGTTATTTGTCTATGAACCCATTGGGTATTGTGAAAGGATGATTTTAATGCATTGATTGAATTGTTTATTTGCAAACTCATTGCTATAACTTCGATATAATCCACAATTGTTATTTTGAAATTCATGTATAGTAACTAATTATTCATAACCATTAGGGATAACATGACCTCGATTAAATGATGCATTGTATATGATTGTTACCTTGATTAATCAGTTTTCCTAATTCTTAATGCTATTGCCTAATTAAATCTAGAGATTGTGTCCTAGGTTATTCAGTGGTTAAGTTTAATTAACGATCGTATCTTGATTAAATGCTACTTAAGGAAAATTTGGGTTAATTATTAACGTACAATTAATAGTTGCTATGAGAGGTTTGAAAACAATAAATCAATGAAATATGTTTAATTAATATGTAGGCCGAGATTGAACCAAAGAACCAGGTCCCTACAGAATTCCCTACTTTTATCATTTTTTGTATATTTTCTTTAATTTGTTTTATTAGGTTAATTTGATTTTATTTTTTATTCCAAAATCTAAAACCCCCTGTTAGACCTAAACACTAGTTATTTTCATTTTGGAAACTTTACATATACTCTTTATGGGATCTACCTAGACTCACCACTGCTATAGTAGTAGGTCTAGTTATTTTGTTTTGACTAGCGTTACGATGCGCTGTCAGTGGTCCTTAAATCACTTTTAGCATAAATAGTGGTGGCATTACTATTTTCATGACTTTCCTCACTCAACATAGCCCACCACTAGTTTCTTTATAATATGGTACATTAGACCTAAAATCACGAAGTTGGTTCTGCATCGCTTACCCGCAACTGGTTATCCACTATTTACGAAGCTAGTTTTGCATCGCTTACTTATAACAGGTTAAACGCTATATACCAATAGTTATAGTGCTGGTTCTACATCGCTTACCCATAACAAGTCACAGCGTTGGTTCTACATCACCTACTATAATAGGTTAACCACTATAAACTGGTATAATAACATGTATAATGCCTAACAGTGTACCATAGACAAAAGCAATTCATAACTTTTTTCAATTCATCTTATTTTCGAAATCAATTCTAGGAGGATTCATAATCAACCAATTTAATGCATAATTTCAATGTAACTTCCAATCATACAAAATTCAACTTCCAAATTAAAACTTATATATTGCTAAAGTATACATTTATACTAGCAATATTCATTTGTAATATCTCATTCATATAAAACTCAAAAAAATTGTTCATTTCATGAAAACCATTTATATAGAATTGATTTAAAGAACACTCATATGTCATCAATTATTTTGCAAAGAATTTAGTCATATAAAACAATTAAAATACACTCACATGTCATCAGTTATTTTGTAAAGAATTTAGTCATATAAAATAATTAAATACATCAAAAATTTGTGAACTTATCCTCAAACACACTCGTGCATTCAATGCCTCTCCTTTACCTGCATAAAATGCATTTCACCTAGGCATTTATTTCCAAATTTAGAAATAAGACATTAAAACTATAATTTGGTTAAACCAAATTCGAGATTTGTATTTAATCGGGTAACACGTATGCTAATCATATTTCTGCTTACCTTCGTAAGCTAACCTATTGGTCTTTGTTTCCAAATCTAACTTCAAAATTCACTTAAATACCATATTTTACCCATTTTAACTTTCCAATTTCTTCAAAACACAATCTCACCCACTTTAATTCACTATATCACAATCATGCATGATGAACCACGGTTATGACCCATGTCCAAAATCCATGCCATTATTTATTCCGTAATTTTCACATAGCAAACATTCAATTAGGTTTTGAGAACTTCTAGAAATTTTTTGCCCTGTCTTTATTTTCCATATCATCAAAAATCATGTCATTTCAACTTCTAAATCATGAAACATTTATCAAATATCAAAAGCTACTTCAATACAGGGACAATATCAAGTTACCATTTTAAATCCTCATTTCCAATTTCATTAGTCCAGAATTAGGTCTAGGTTGTTGCTAAAGATTTTTAGTTCTATGTCTTAAATTTTATCTCCAATTTGAATTAAACAATTTGGAGCTATAAAGGCCAAGTTATGGCCAAAACAATGTGACCAGTTCAAATTAACCTAAGACAGAATTCTGCTACACGTTCCTCTCTTATTATATTTAACTAATTCTATACAAAGAAACATCAAAGTAATACCAATATACTATTGATCTTAAACACATCCATCTCACTCAAGAAAACCTTAAAAAAATTAGAAATTAAGCTAGGAAACTTACCACTTTTTCCTCCAATCTTTTGGATATTTCATGAATACTTTAAAATTCCTCCAAATCACCATCAAATTCCATCAAAAATGGATACACTCTTCTTCCTCTCCTTGGTCGATGTTCACCCTTGTCTTCCCTTCTTTTCCCTTTCTTTTCAGTCTCACGGTTACTCTCTCATCACTCTCATGTTTTTGTTAAAAGAATGAAGCAAAATGTCTTTAAGTTTTGCTTTTTATACTCATTTAATGGATTACACATGTCACCTTCCCATTTGTTGTCACTAATGACTCATCACACACATGTCATTTTCTCAGTGGTTATCTCTAATGACTCATCAATCCACTAATATCATGTAAAATACCAAATTTCCCTTAATGAGTAAGAAAACTAAATTTCCTTTTAATGCATTTAATTCACCATCTAACCGAATTAAATCCCGAAATTATCGTACTTCAAAATTGTTTGGTAGCTTTTTCAGTTGCTCGGAAGAGTTTTTGAATTGAATCCAGTAATCACTGAATGTCATTGAAATTGTTTGAATTTCATTCAAAAGTGTCACTTAAATCTCCAAAGCACGGTGTAGGGATTTTAAAGCTTATTTGGACTCATTTTGTAACTTTTCGGAGTTTTCAAAAATTTTCCAAGAAATTTTTGATCGATTTTAAAATCATATCTGGTCTATCTGTGATCTTTGTTATAACATCAATAATATATTTAAATGCTTAAATTACTCTAGTACACCATAAATAGACCATACTTTATAAAATGCATGTGCAGCACAGTACACAATACAATAATGAAACGAGGGTATTACAGTATTTATACCAAAAGATATTTCCTGTAGCTTTTCCTATAGTGCGGGTATCTGATAAGCTTGATTATAAGTATAAATGATGGAGACGTGCATTAACTTGTTGAGGTTCTTGCTCTTAACATGTAGATGAATGAATTGATCATTGATTATAGATTCGGCAATTTGCAACTTATCTTTGTTGTAAACATTAGTATCCTTTCATAGGATGGTGGTTATAATAAGTAATAATTTCCCAATAGCTAGGCAAATAGAGAGGAGATTACAGGTATTTCTGCTCATCTTGGACTTACTTATTAAACTGGGCTTATGATTTGCAATAAATCCTCTAACTATTTGTTGTTTATAATGGGCATTATACCCCTTATGTTACGTGAGATAATAGTTATGTTTATAAAATAAAAGAATACGGACTCTTCTTTATGTGGGGTCTTCTCCTAGAAATAGTCTTATATTCTTATTAGTTGTAGAGCTAGTTGCTTTGCCAATATTGTTATACTTATTATCATCTCCTTCTACTTCCATTATAGCTTTATTAGCAATGGAATTTCTAAGACTTTCTTTAATTCCTACTAAAAAATTTGTTACTAGAGTTACTTTTACTACAAGATTATTGCTAGCTTCTAAGGTATTGAACGGTTCCTTATGTTTGAGTTTGCTTATACTACTTAAGCTTTATACCGATCGTGTTCTTCCTCTTCTGTTATGAGCTCATGATAATTGCTTATTTTGAATATCCTTCAAGTAGGTTACGTTATTTCATGGGTTTGATGTTGGATGGCCTCTATGTATATGTTATTTTCACCTTATCTTTAGTCAAAGCATAATTATCATTAGACTTTATAATAGATATCTCATATGGCAGGTTAGACAGGACATTAATTGCTATATAAATTATAATGAAATTTATTCTTTTAGTTTCAAGTATTGCCCTATCAAGAAAAAAGGGTCTTATAATGAAGCTAGCTAGGTAACTTAATCCCTTTGTTGTCTAATATTTGAGAGGCATATCATGTTTGCACACCTATAATGGAATATTAGTAAGCTTAATTTCAGCACAATTAACTCCAGGTTCTCCAAGCTTGAACAAGGAAGGACTTGTTTTAGACATACCAAATTCCTATCTCAAGCATCATATTGGTAGAGTAAGGGGAGTCAAACTTAAAGAAAAATATATTATCATTATTAAACATAATGTCCAAGAGCCCATATTGTTTCTAGTTGGTAGCAACCTAAGTTTTCAGGATAGGAAATGAAACTCTTTTGTCTAAGAAGAAACCTAAAATGGTGGATTTCCACTTCTCTACCCTTACTTTTATAATAGAAATAAGTTGAGCCTGACATTTTGAAGTCTTCCAAGGAGGGCAATAGCTAAGGGCCTATTTGTTTCCATTTATGTTTTTTGTTTTTATTGAAAATTAAAAGAATTCATTAATAAGCCATAAAACGCATCAAAAGGAGACATTACAAGGCTATTCCAAAAAAATTTAGTAAGAATACATCAATATTCTAGCTATTATCTTTAAAAGTAGCTAGAATCAAAAACTTATAAATCAAAGATTCCATCTTCTTCTGAAAGGAAGGCTGATCTTTTCTTCTGCTTGATGAGCTACAAAGATTTCTCTAATTCATCAATGTATATTGTGAGCTAAGGCATGATTATTCATTTTCCCCTTATTGAACAATTATTTATTCCTTTCCATCCATATTGCATTCACTAAGCAGTTTAGGCTGAGGCTTAGACATAGTTGGCCTTTCTTCCAATTTTGGTACTAGCTTTAGCACACATTAATATGTTGTCCCAATTAGTAGCTATGCTAAAAAGATTCATTATGAATTACATTCTAGCCTAAATGGAGGTTATGTAGTTGCATTGAAAGTAAAGATGATCAATAGTTTCAACTTTTGGATAGCATAAATCACATAGGAGATCGTTAGACCCTTTAATCATGTCTTTGGTTTTTAGTCTTCTTCTAGCTGCTAACTATGTGATAAAGGAAGCTTTAGGATTCAAAGAACCTTTCTAAAAAATGTTGTACCAAAGAATGAGAGGGGTATGTGGCTATAAAGCTTTAAGGCAGGAGGAGTTAGAGAATTCTCCATTATAGTTGATGGACCAAATGGGTTTATCAGTTAAATAGAGGTTAGGTAAGTAGTTGGGGGAATAACTCAATAATCTTTTAGCCCTTACCTAAAACTTGCGATGTGTTATGAATTATGACCTTCTTGACTCGAGCTTGAGTAGGAATTCTAGTTGTGAGAACTGAAATATCTTCTCTTATAAATAGAGGGCTTAAATGGGTCCAATTGTGAAACCAAAACCAAATATCCTCATTGTTCCCAACTTGGATTCTAGTAAAAGGAGACACAACCTATCTTTTTCTAAGAATTTGTATGAGAGGCCAAGACTGTTCTTTCCTTCTAAGAACAAAAATTTAGTGAAAAGAAAACATATTTGATTGAGTTTTCTATTTTTATTTTTTATTTTGGTTTCTTCCAATTTTCAAAATTTATGAAAATCACAAAAAGTGATTTTGGTTTTCTATTTTTTATAATATGATTTACTATCAACAAATATATTTTTTAATTTTTAATATATTAATTATTAATAAGAATTGTGAATAATTTAATTTAATATTATATTTACTTAATTAAAATTAATTCTTAATTAAAATTATGAATTATTTTATTTTATTTTATAATCTATTTAATTTTATAATTAAATTTAAATTTAATTTAATAATTATTAATAAATATAATCAAATTTAAAATATCTTCAGAATATATAAATTTCAAATAAAATTTGATTTAATAATTAAAAT
>JAOTJB010026956.1:0-10583 GCA_027123815.1 Erythroxylum minutifolium
GTGCAGATGCTTATAGCTGCTCCATGGTTGGTCATAATCACTTGTACCTGAAACATGTATGAATATGTTATGTTATTAAGAATGATGTCAGTTGATGATATGAGATGATCTTAGATTGGCAAACGATAAGTAGTTAATGTATGTGAGAATTGCAGATTTGGGTCCTTACTTCTTACAACCTATTAAGTAGGTATAAGGATTAACCAAACAAACGAATAAGTCATGCCGAATTTTCGATAGAATATAGAAGAGTTAGGCTTACTACGGGTTTTGGTGGCATTAAGCCTACCCATTCCTTAGTGCCAACACGGCCCAAAAAGGGCGGGTCGTGTCAAATTCCATTGCTTTTTGGTACTACATTTTAGCTATAAACTTTTCCTTTCTTTCGCCAAATTATGTAAAAAGCCTTGATTAGAGATATAATTTAAAATGCCTAAAAATTGTTGTACTTGTGTCCTATTGGTTAATTATTCTGGAAAATTCTTTATTCTTTCTAAAATATTTGGTTGTAACTTTAAATAACCATTTTGAAATGCTATATGTAAATATTCAATATTTTGTTGAGCTATTTTTGCTTTTCTTTTACTTAGGATTAATCCTTTTTCACTACATCTTTGTAATGCTATTTTAACCTTTTTTAAATGATCAGTTTTATCTTGATTTGAATAAATAATAATATCATCAATATAAACAAAAGAAAATTCCTCTAAACCAGCCAGATTATTATTTATAAATAGTTGATAAATACTAGGTGCTTGCTTTAATCCAAATGGTAAAACATTCCATTGATAGTGTTTTTGAGGGGGACAAGTAAACGCTGTTAAAGGTTTTGTATTATCATGTAATCTTAATTGTCAATAACCAGATTTTGCATCTAAGGTAAAAACCCATATATGTCCTTTAAGTTTATTAATGATATAATCTTTTCTAGGTAATTTATATGCATCTCCTATTGTAGCTTAATTCATTTTTTTATAATTGATTACCATTCTTCTTTTTCCTTTTTTTTTGTTCTGCTGCATTATTTACATAAAAAGCAGGAGTTGAATGTTTACTGGTGCTAGGAGTAATTAATCCTTTTTTGTAAGTAAATCATTACATTCAGTGAGAAATTCTTGTACATCTATTTGTGAGTATGGAATATTATTATGAACATTTACTTCTTGTGTTGGATCTTTGAGTTTTATTTCAATAAGTTGATTATTGTGATTTTTTAGTGGATCTAAAGGATTTTCACTACAAACTTGATCTAAAAGTGTATCTATTTCAGTTTGAATGGTCATATTATTTAAAAGATAAAATTGAAGAGAATCTAATTGAGAAGTGAGATTTTGTAATTATTGATAATAACTTGTATGATAAATAGGAAGCTTTAAAATTATTGATTTGTGATTAATGGATTTGATTAAAGGAGTTCTTAATGTAATAAAATGTAAATATTGACAAAAGGGATTATAAAGTTTTAGAAAATTATTTCCTAAAATTAGAGATAAACCTAATTCTTATTGATAGATAGTAGGTATTGGAAACGTATATTTTTCTATAAGGATATTGTTATAGTAATTTATATACCATATTTCTTTAAAACTACCGTCTTCTATTCGTATTTGTAATGGTTTATCTAATTTTTTCCAATTATTTAATAATTCTCTAGAAGCTATACAAATAGTTGCTCCTATATCAATATAAGCATTTATTGTTTTATTCTGAATTGTCACTTGAATAAAAGTAGTGTTTAAATTGGCTTGAGCATTCTGAACTTTCTGTATATGATTTATATTGGTAAATTGAAGAAATTGTTGAGTCAGTATGATATTCAGATTCTATTGGTTCTAATTCATTTTCTAAGGAAGAATTTAAAATATTAACTCGTTCTTTAAATTTTGTATTTTTCTTATTAGGGCATTCATTAGCATAATGTCCTTCTTTACATATCCAACATTTACAATTCTTTTTTCTTTGTGGACAATCTATTCTTTTGGGCTTAAATTCTTTATAGTTTCTTTTTCTAAAATGTCTTTGATATGGTTTAAAAGGTCTTTGTTTATAATAGCGTTTAGGATATCTTTTCCATCTATATTTTCTAAAAGGCTTATATTTACGTTGTCTCTTACGAGGATTTGGATATCCATATTGTTGAGGAACTTCTGCATTTTTTGAACAACAGAGTTGAAGTTTGTTATGTTTTAAAGTTTTTCTTAATTGGCTTTCTAAACATTGGTCAGCTAAATATTGTTGTGCGGTATAAATAGCTCCACCTAAATTATTTGCTATTTTATTTTCACTAATTAATACATGAAATTTTTCTTCTACCTTTTGACTAAAGGGATAGGGTAGTTTTTAGATAAAAACATGAGTATAAAGTTCTTGTTCAGATCTTGCTAGATTATAATAATATTTTTTGAATTCACAGATATAATTTCCTAAATAACAAAGATCATAAATTCACATGTTATTGAGATGTTTAAGGGCTGTTATTCTTTCCTGATTTGCTACTGTTTGTCGATGATATATAAGATCTTTTCCTAAAAATTCTTTAATTCTATTGCTATTGCATGAAAAGCAGAACTATCGTTGAGGGCTTCTTTGTAATGGAGAGTATTTTTTTAATGTTCTTCATTATCTAATAAAAATCTTTGTACTACTCCTGTTGTTTTGTAAGTAATAAAATTCCAAAGTGAATTTTTATTTATAACATCTCCAAAGGGTTTATCAATTTGTAATAATAGTTGCATTTTATTAACCCAATCTAAGATTAAATCTTCTGGATTTGTAACGCAATCAATATTCAGTGTTGTTTCTGATCCAGTAGATATATGTTTTGGTGAATATTCCAGAGGATATTTTTTAATTTTTGGACCTTTTCTATAATAACCTTGTCTGCTTAAAAAGTCATCTGATGTCTATTGCCAAGTATAAGAATCTTGATCTTGTTTATCCTTTTTTCTTTTATCTCCACTTATATGTTCTCTTTTTGGACTTTCTCTCTCTTTACTACTTTCTGGTTTTTCTTCTACAAAAACTTCTTCATCAGATTCATATGCATGTATTATTTCATCTTTATCTGTTATTTGATTTATTTGATGAAATGTCAATTTTTGCATTAATTTTGTAATGTCATTTAATTGATTATGGATATTTCTTTCAACTGTTTCTAAAGATGGTATATTAAGAGCTGAAGAATTTTCTAAATTATTGTCTTCCATGGTCTTATAATGACAATTGGTGATTTAAGTTTAGGCTCTGATACCAATTTTAGCTTTTCCTCTATATTTTTTATTAGCTAATTTTGTTTGCTAACGATTTGTTTTTGTTCTTTTGTTTATGTTCCTATGTCAGTAATTAGTTCAATTAAGGTTGTTTGTTTTTGTATTAATGTATATAACTGATATTCTAATTGTTTATACTGCTCCTTTAATTCATATAATTCTTGACTAATACTCATAATGTTTGTTTTAAATAAGTAGTTAAATTAGAAATTTGAGCTTTTAAAACATCTAATTTTTTAGAATTGTCTAAAGTAGAATGAAAAACAGTTGGATCAGTAATGCGAGAAGACTGAGATCTTCCTAATATTGGTGTTAAATCTGATGCAGGAAGTATTTCTGCAAAAGAATGTCTAGAAGTAATAGGATATTGGATAGGGGGTAGAGTTCTAATTTTTGTTCGAAAATTTGTAAATACTTTTGCTACATCACTAAAAAGTTGGTCAATATATATTATCTGTATTTTTAAATTCTATACTATGATGTGAATTTGAAAGGGCATAACTAATTTGATAAGTAATAGAAAAAGGGTATTGTCCTAGTGTCATTAAATTTTGATTATAAAATTTATAAGCAATTGTTAATGTTTCCTCTAAATCTTTTAATTTTTAAAGGTAATCCTAATTTTAGTCTTGTATTAAATTTTATTTTGCCATAAGCTAAATTACCATTCATAATTCCAATAATTTGATTATTTAAATTTTTCATTCTTTCATCTAGAATAGCCATGCGTATTGGAGAATCTATTCCTTCTTGGAAAGTGGATTTTAAAAGTATTTTAATAGTTGAAAGATGAATATATCCAATTTTAGTTCTTTTTTCTAGGGAAATTTTTTGTAAATGTTTAAAAATTTGTTCTTGATTAATTAAATTGATTCAAATATGACCATTGCATTGTTCTATCTGGATAGGAGTTTCATGAATGATTTTTCCAAAATAAATAATATTTTTCGATTAATTAGTCTATTAAAAATAGAAGTTTTTTGAACATCTTGTGCTTCTTTTAAATTTAATTGAGTTTTAGCTATTTGTTGAATCTTTTCATTAGATAATAATGAATCTACATGAAATACTCCATTGGCTTCATGTAATTCTAAATTATCTACATCTAAAATATCTATATTATCTGTAGTCATTTATGCCAAGGGTTCTATTGATGATCAAATAATAATTTTTCAAAAGTGGCTAAATCTTTTGAATATAATTGATGAAATTGTCTTTCTAATGTCAATTCTTCTATTATTGGTTGTAAAGTACTAAGTTCAGTGATCATTGTTCTAAGATAATTATATTGTCTTTATAGTTCATAAACCTTCCTAAAGTGTAGGTTTTTCATATATTCTAAATCTTCTATCTGTTTTTCTAATTGTTGACAAACACAACAATTAGAGGTTTGACAAATAGAACAATAATACATATGATACGAATCTCTAGACATACTTATTCTAGATTATGATAATTTATATCAGGGTCAAATATTTTATCTAAAAGAAACTGAAACATAAGAGATTTAAATCCATAAAGATGGCAAGCACAAAAATAATCAGTTAATTGGAAAAAAGGTAAACAATGAATACAACATAACAGATAGAATTTTATTAAAGCAATAAGATATTGAAAGGCTGAAATAAAAGGTAACAGAGTATATAGACAAATATGAAGAAAGAGATTAAACATTTTTATCTCTACGGATAAATTCATTTAATTTTTCAATTATATGAATCAGAAGTTCAATTTTTCTTTCACATTCTATGATATGTGATCTATTATATGGTGCTAATAAATCAATGTTTAAGTGTTCTATATAATTATCTAAAGATCGTTTGAGTGCTAATATTTTATTTCTTGGTCCTTCAAATTCTGTCATATAAATACCTTCACTTATTTGTTCAATAAAATGATCTTCCATTTTAACAAATTAATCTAGATATGTCGTCAAGATTGCATTTTAGATTTTGTTTATTATTCTTTTGTATATGATTAATTATTGCTAAATTTTGTTGATATCTAATTATCCTTTCTGAATCCTTTGATGCGATAGCTTTATATAGTTTCCATTTTATCTTATTACTCCATTTTGTATGATTTTCGACTGCTTGTCTATCTATTGTAATATGAGTTTTTAGATGTTGTTTAAGATCAAAATAATGCATCTAAGAACAACAGATCAAAATAATGCATCTGAGAACAACTAGAATGATCGAAGAACAGACTTTTAATCGATAAGTTTATGCATCATCTTACAATAAACTTTTCTAGCTTGCTTGGTTACTTTGAGCAGCTGATTTGTTTTATTAATAAAAGTAGCTGATTCATACATCTCTCTATATCTTCTTGCATCTCTGCTCTTTTGTGCTTTTTTATTTTGTGCGTGATATACTCGAAGTAGATCTTCTAATTCATCTTCTCTTTTATAAGTATCATTGATTGCATTCTTTATAAGTTGTTTATAGTTGAAGTAACTGAAGACTTAGCTGTAGAGAAAGAATATAAATAGAAGAGACATAAACTTATAAGTAAACTGAATGACGATTAAGCACAATTTTAATCATACCTGATCTCAAAGCCTTAACGTCTTCCTTGACTTAAGCGGCTAGACAAAGAAACATATGAGAAAAAGAGTTTATTTAATCGTGAATTTAGAAGGCAGAGATGCCTCCTTATATAGGCTTATAGACTCAAGAAAAAACAAACATAGTATGATACAGCTGGCCAGACAGGTGGCCGACAACTTTTACAAAGTGAAACAGTAAAAAGAAAAAGAAAAAGTAATGTACAGGAAAAGCAGAAGCATCTGGTACTGCTTTAAGCCACTAGGGCCTACATCTTTAAAAGTAAATTATTACTCTTCGATGATGACTTCGATTGATTCGATCTCTAGACTTTTGCTTTGTGAGGTGGAATGACAATATTTGCATTGATGTTGTTTATGTCCTTGCATTTGTTTGCATAGGGCTTCTTTACAGCTGTCATTTAATGAATCGAAAATTCCGTCTAATTGATGAAATTGTTGAATAAACTGTTGAATGATTTGCAGAGAATCTTTCTGAATTGATTGCCTGTAGACTGAGGTCATTAATAATTGATGTCCTTTGTAGTTGATTCTGATCATTGACTGTTCATCTATTCGTGATGTTTGCAGATATACGCCTTCCATGCAATTGAGATTAAACTGATTGATCAAATCCCAATCTATCGGATGGTTGGTGGTGCATCTAGTAGAGGATAGGTTCCATGACTAATTCCAATGGTAATGAATGCAATCCTTGGTACAATAATGTCTGCATCTTTTATGGTGTCCTGTGCTTTGAAAATGGGATAGCTGCTCCAAATCTTGAGATACATTTCTCTATCCTTTGCAAAGCGATCCTTGTAGTTTTTGACTGGTTGGATAAATCCTGGTGGAAACTCAGAAAGTATCTGAGTGTTGAGTATATAAAGAGTGTCTATTAATCCACTTTGAAACAGTAAATAAGTAGTCAATGGTTCTGCTTCGGGTAACACAACGGCTTTTGGGCCATAGCGTCCTCGGTTTTGTGGATAATAATGGAAGATCTTGTGGTCTTCTGTCCATGCATTTATGTTTTAAAAGCAATCAAGGAACATTTCAGAGGTTAACCTTTTTGCTTCAATTTGTAAACTTTTAGTTGGAATGGAGTTGATTCGATCTAAATTGACTAGTTTCACAAGACTTTGCATTTTGGTAGGATTTTATTAGCTGATTTTGTTTGTTAATGATTTGTTTTTGTTCTTTTGTTATCTATATATAAATGTTTATCATAATATAATTAATTTTATATTAATTCTAAAAAAGTATTGTAAAAAATTAAAACAATTTCAAAACTAGTGAATTTTTTAAATTTTAAATTTTTATAAAATTAATTATGGTATCACTATAATTTTATTTTCTTTTATATTAAAGTTATTAAGAATTTAAACTTTTCATTTTTTTTGTTAAAATTAAAAATGCACACCCATGCATTCACTTATGTATTTTTTCTTTTTAATTTAAATTTTTTATAAAATTACTAATCACATAATTATAATGATAATTACAATTTTATTTATATTTATTTTATTAAGTAATGATTAAGATTTTACAAATTAATTTATTTTTTAAATACAGTCGTAGTATAATTAACGAATTAAAATAAAAAATTGTTCAAATTTTAAGTTGTTTTTTCATTATAGTTTTAATTTTATTTTTAAAAAAACTAAAACAATTCAAAACTAGTGCGTGTTTTTTAATTTAAAATTTTTATAAATTTAATATATATAATTAATTTTTTTCTTTTTATATACTTTTTCGCTATTGTTAATTAATAAACAGGAATTTTATTATGGACTCTTTCATTATATTAAAAAGAATAAGTAAAATTTGTTAGTAAAATTTTGTCATGAAAAAAAATCTAGGAAATAAATAATGTCATTTGTTTATTGTAAATATAATTTTAAATATATATATATAAGTATATATATTTATATATAGATAATATATATACATAATACACCTGTCACGGGTATGACTCAAAGTCATGATAATTAGGACAAAAGTCACGGGTGTAACTATTTAAGTGACACCCGTAACACATGGAAGAAAAATGTCACGGTTGTGACTTGCATCTGTAAATTAATTATTATATGTTAAATATTATAAAACTTTTTATTCGAGTTGTTTATTTTTATAAAAAATATTATTAAAAATTAAAACAATTTCAAATCTAGTGCATCTCTAAAATTTTAAAAACTAAAACAATTAAAAATTGGTGCATCTATTTAATGTAAGTTTTTTATAAATTTGATAATACCATTATTATAATTTATTTTTAAAAAGTATAAATTAAATTTATATTATAACAAAAATTTTATTTATTTTTATTAAAATTAATAACAAATTAAATTATAATTATATTATTTATTACAAATAGACTAAAAAATTTGCATAAGTGAATACAAAATTTAATTAAATTTTTAATTTAATTATTACTTTAATAAAAAATTCAATTCTAGTTTTTATTTTAATTAAACATTTCTTTATTCTTAATTTTAAAAAATTAAAATTAACAAAAAGTCTTATATCTTATTGTTGTTTCATGTTCATGTATATTATTCTTATATTTTCTACTCTAAAAATTATAAAGCTAATTACGTTATGTATGCTTTTTATTTGTCATAAGTGCACACCCACACTCTTAATGCACATCTAACATTAACAGTTGCATATAATTGTTGCTACATCTCATTTTTTTCCTTGGTTTTTTTTTCTATTATTTGTTTTCTTTCTTTTCACAATAATTAACAAACACAACTAACATTAACTGCTGTTGTTATTAACTTTTGTTTATCTACAAACTTTGAAAATCATACTAGCTAAACCTCATTTTGTTTGTGATCTTAGAGTTCTAATGAAGTCTTTATCTCAAAAATCAGCACAGGCAAACAGAATTTACAATTTAAATTGCTTATTTTGACTACTATGATAGAATTTAAAGACAGCAACTTCTAACCTAATATAGAACATAATATAGTACAAACAAAGAACAAAATTACTAAAAACAAAAAACATACCACAAAACAAATACTCATCCATAGTAAAAACACTATTACAAGCATAAAAAAATACACTAAACAAAACATAAGAAATGAGAAATTTTTTAAAACTTATGAAGAGGGTGGAGGCAATGGAGGTGGAGATGGCACGTCAAGTCCCTGGATTTCCCAAGCCTTGTCCATTTTCTTTTCCAGCTTTCGCTATTGGCGAGCGATCAATTTCATTTGTTCATCCATCTTATTAAGTCTCTCTTCTGTCTTCTTGTAATTGTCAGCCATCTTATTAAGTTTCTCTTGTGTCTTCTTGTGAGTGTTAACCAACAAGACGTATGCTTTTTGCCAAACCCTTGGCGTGTCTTCTTCTTCACTTGATTCATACGAGCTTAGAGCAACCGTGGAACTAAAACCCTCCCCTGAGAACCTAGACTTCATTGCAGTACGTGTTTAAGCATCTCGAAGCTCCATCTTATCATGCCACAATATTTCCGTGCATCTTAAATATGACACATTAAAATACTCACGACGAAGAGAGGTTAGTTCACTAACGTCAATATGAAAATGCTCGGCCAAAACAATAGCTAAATAATCCATTCCTAAGGATGTCCCCTTCTTTGTCACACTTTGAATAAGAGATTGCGAGAAAAAAGAGAACATGTTCGGTTTAATCCTTTCTTTTATACAAATAATAAGGACAATTCCTTAATAGAACATTTATTGCTCTGAGTTTTACCGAACACAGTATGATACATGAATTTATGCAGTAGTAGCCGATCAGCATACAAAATGTGAGAGTTGGCTGCATTGTGAGGATCAAACTCAGGCAAATCAGTTAAAAACCCCCCAATAAATTGCACTTGAGAAGTTCTGATGATAACCTTCTACCTCTGAAATAGAAAACTCGAAAAGTTGATGTAACAACTTTTCATCCAAACTATAGAGCTGACCTTGTAGTCTAAACCAAAATTTCCTAGGTTTACTTGATTCAAACTTCAAGGAAGTAAACAACTCTAGTGTAAGTTCACGAAAAACGACATAATCTATCTGAACAAATTGTCCCCAACCGCCTCTATTAACCAATGTAATCACTTTATCTTCTAATCCAATATCTCTTAACACTTCAAATTTAAAATATCGTGGTGCGAGAATTAGTCTAATTTTCAGAGAGGCATACCTCAACCCTTCTTTTGTTGTATAAATAGGAAAAGGAGCTTCATAATCGGCTGCAATATCTACAACCATTTCATCTCTCAGCTCAGCTTCAATTTGGAGTGCACTTTTCTTCAATCTTGGTGGCATAATGGCGTAAAAACCTGCAAAAAATACCCAAACAAATACGACCAAATTTAGAAACCTGAAAAATAAGAACCTATGAAAATGGAGGGATAAAGAAAAACAAAAATAGAAATAACTCAAATGTCTGCAAATATCAAGCTTTAATGAAAATTTAAACTTACTTGACATATTTTCTGAAAACTTGGAACAAAACTAGCGATTATGAAAGGAGAGTTCAGCGAGAGAAAAGTAGGAAAACAGGCGCACAAAGAAGACGACTCTGCATTTCATTCGCGCCATTATAACTAATAATAATTACATAAATTAACAATTACTTAATCATATAAATTAATATTAATTTTTTTCTTTTTGTAGGCTTTTTCGTTGTTCTTAATTAATAAAGAGGAATTTTATGATAAATGAATAACTCAAATTTGTTAGTAAAAATTTGGGATGGGAAAAAATTTAGGAAATACATAATGTAATATGTTTGTG
>JAOTJB010026984.1:0-10581 GCA_027123815.1 Erythroxylum minutifolium
AATTTCGACCAATCTGGAATTTTCGAACTTCTTGCCATATTTTTCCTCTTTTTGATCCTTTTTCGTCTTTACGGCATTGAAAACCATCTGTGAATATTTAACAAACAATTCCGTCAATATTTGAGTACCAATTTCACAAATTAATCAAAATTAAGTCCAAAACATATGTATTTAAAATGACTTATCAATGCCTTATGATGTTTATAAGTCTTTAAACGCGGGACCTCTCAAGGAAACTAATGTAGTGATTCAATTAGCAAATTGTTCAAATGCTTATCTAAAGGGCGTGTTAGAGGAAATTTTAGTTCAAGTAGGGGATATGTTTTTTCAGCTGATTTTTATATTTTGTAGATGGAGAGTGATGATGTATCTTCTTCAACCTCGATTTTATTTGGAAAGTCATTCTTAAAAACCACTAGAACAAAATTTGATGTTCATGATAGGTCATTAACTATAGAATTTGATGGTAAACTAATTAAATTCAATATATACAATGTCATGAAATTTCTAGATGATGAATAGCCTATTGTTTTTATGGATTTTATTGACACATGGGTACAGGAAAATTCATTATTGAGTGGAAGAGATGAACTTGAAACAATCTTGGAGATGGGAGACACATCACAGTGGCAAGCCATCAAGGAATCATTACTGCCCAACAACGAATTGGAGGTGTTGTTTTGTCAATTGGAGAAATCTAATCAGTTAGAGAAGAAGTTGCCATATATGGAGCTATCACGCAATACCTCCAAGCTCTTGCCATCTTTGATCCAGCCACCAACATTGGAGTTGAAGAGTTCTCCTAGCCATTTAGAATACATCTTTTTGGGCGAGTAAGACACGTTACCTGTCATAATTTCTAATAAACTTACTCTTTTGTAGGAAAATCAGTTGATTCAAGTGCTAAGGGAGAATAAGGAGGCTTTAGGTTGGATAGTGGTAGATTTAAAGGGTATTAGTCCCACCATTTGTATGCATCGAATATTGATGAAAGATGAAGCCAATGAGGTGAGGCAACCCCGATGTCATTTAAACCCACCCATGATGGAAGTGGTGAAAAAGGAAATTCTAAGGCTTCTTGACGCTGGAATCATTTATCCAATTTTGGATAGCAACTGGGTAAGTCCATTCCAGGTAGTTCTGAAGAAAACTGGGGTAACAGTGATAGAAAATAGTGATGGTGAGTTAATACCTACTCGTGTTCAAAATGGGTGGAGAGTTTGAATAGATTATAGGAAGCTAAATTCGGTTACTAGAAAAGATCATTTTCTGTTTCCGTTTATTGATCAAATGCTTAAAAGACTTGTAGGTAAATCTCACTATTGCTATTTAGATGGTTATTTAGGGTATCACAAAATTTTAGTTGCACTTAAAGACCAGGAGAAAACAACATTCACATGTCCATTCAGCACCTTTACTTACCGAAGAATGTCATTTGGGTTATGTAACACACCAGCAACATTTCAAAGGTGTATGATAAGTATTTTCTCTAACCTTGTGAAGAATTGTATGGAAGTTTTTATGGATAATTTCACGGTTTATGGAGAGTCTTTTGAAACATGTATTATCAACCTTGAAAAAGTGCTTAAATGTTGCATTAAGACTAATTTAGTTTTACATTATGAAAAGTGTCATTTCATGGTTGATCAAGTTATAATTTTAGGTCATGCAATCTTTTATAAGAGAATTGAAGTCGATAAGGCTAAAATAGATGTTATTCGATCTTTACCTTACCCCGCGACTATGCGGGAAGTTTGCTCTTTTCTTGGCCATGTAGGATTCTATTGATAATTTATCAAGGATTTTTCAAAAATTGTGCAACTTATGTGTAGACTATTCCAAAAAGACGCGAAGTTTGATTTTGATGAGCCATGTAAGATTGCATTTGAAGAACTCAAGAAACAACTCACTACAACTTCCATTATTCAACCACCGAAATGGGATATTCCATTCGAGCTAATGTGCAATGCTTCAGATTATGCAGTTGGAATAGTACTGGGTCAAACAGTGGACAAGGTACCTCATGTCATTTACTATGCTTTCGTGACACTTAATGATGCTCAGAAAAATTATTCCACGACGGAGAAAGAGTTTTTGGCTGTAGTTTTTAGGTTGGAAAAGTTTCGGCCTCACTTATGGGGCACGAAGGTGATCATTTATTTAGACCATACAGCTCTAAAATATTTGGTGACTAAGAAAGAAGAAAAACTGAGATTGAATTGATGGATCTTACTTCTCCAAGAATTTGATTTAGAAATATATAACAAGAAAGGAGTTAAAAATTTAGTAATCGATCATCTTAGCAGGATCATTCCAACCAATGCGTTTGATGTTATCCAAGATAAATTTTTGGATGAAAGTCTCTTCGCAATTCAATTGGTAATTCCATGGTATGCTGACATAGTTAATTTCTTGGTAACCAAGTCCTTACCTAGTGATTTATCTAGAGCCGAAAAGGATAAAATTAAATGAGAGGCCAAATATTACATTTGGGGATGAATCTCATCTTTGAAAATTTTGTACTGATTAGATTGTTAGAAGATGTGTTACAAATGATGAAATTCCTTTGACATCAAAATTTTGTCATTCATCTGTGGGTGGGGGACACTTTGGTACCAAAAGAATAGCTCAAAAAATTCTTGAATGTGGATTGTTTTAGCCTAAGCTATTTTATGATTCTTATATGTTTTGCAAGTCATGTGATCGTTGTCAAAGAGCAGGTAACTTGGGATCGAGAGATCAAATGCCACTTACTAACATCCTGGTATGTGAGATTTTTGATGTTTGGGAAATAGACTTTATGGGTCCTTTTCCTTCTTCCTATGGTAAGAATTATATTTTGCTTGCTGTGAATTATGTTTTGAAATGGGTTGAAGCTAAGGCTACTTTGTCTGATGATGCTAAAACTGTTATAGATTTTGTTAAATCTAACATTTTTGTCAGGTTTGGAATGCCTCGAGCTATCATTAGTGATCGAAGGACCCATTTTTGCAACAAGTTTTTTGAGGCTTTGATGAAGAGATGTGGCATCACACACCGGGTTTCTACAGCCTATCATCTGCAAACAAGTGAACAAGATGAAGTATCTAATAGAGAGATTAAGTCCATATGAAAAAGTGGTGAATCCGAACAGAAAGATTGGAGCCTACAATTAGATGATGCCTTATGGGTGTATCGGACTGCTTACAAAACTCTAATAGGCATGTTACCATATAATTTAGTTTTCGGTAAGCCTTGTCATTTACCTATGGAAATAGAACATAGAGTCTACTGGGCTGTGAAGCAGTTGAATATGGATTGAGTAGAGGTTAGTAACAATAGGAAGCTGCAATTGTAAGAGTTACAATAGATCCGTAATGAAGCGTATGAAAATGCAAAACTTTATGAGGAAAAAACTAAAGCTTTTCATGATAAACTGATTTCTCGGAAACAATTATCAATAGGATAAAAAGTTCTTCTTTATCATTCAAAGCTTAAGTTATTTTCAAGAAAATTACGATCTTACTGGCTCGGGCCATTTATTGTTACTAATGTTTTTTCTTATGGTGCGGTAGAAAGTCAAAGTTTAGATACGTCCAAGGCATATAAAGTTAATGGACACCGTTTGAAGCCATATTATAAAAACTATCCAGTTGAGCGTATGGAAGAGATAGAGTTGGTAACCCCAATCTATCTCTAATCAGGTACGTCGACACACGCGTCCAGCTAACGACTTAAAAGAAGCGCATTTGGGGGCAACCCAAAAAGTTCAAGTTCCATTTCAGTTTGATTTTTATTTATTTTTACTAGTTCTCATTTTTTTTATTTTGTTAAGTTGTTTTATTTTAGTTACAATTTCATTTCATTTCTTTTCATTTAGCATTTCCAATTTTTCTTTTAATATCTGCATTTTTATTATTAAAAAAATGAAAAAAAATTTCCTTCCCTCCTCTATTACCAAATTTTACCGGCCTTCATCACACCCATTAACACCCACCTCATTTTAACACAAAACCCACCCTTTTCACACCTTCTTTATCGTAACCCACCCATTACCAAAGCAACATTTTGTTGGTTTTGTGTTCTTTATTTAAAGTCCAATATTGTGTATTCACCTTGACATCATGCCAAGAAAGAAGAGTGATTCACAAAGAATAGCCTATCCCATTGCAAATTTTGGCGTCCACCCATCCTCCACTAACCACCATGACGATGTCAACCATGACTGTAACATCAACCCCATAAGTACCTCCAATGTCGACACCAACAACAAACCCCTCCACACGAAATCGAACAAGGAAGGGTAAACAAGTGGAAAACTATAGCCAATAGAACTCAAGAAGTGGAGGCTTCACTTCTTTTCAACTCCTAGAAGACAATGAACAATTTCAGCAATTTATCCAACGTAAAATTTATCCTTGTAAGTATGTGTTTACTGATACTCTTCAAGCCTTACAAGTTCATGATTCCTTTAAACAAATGATGGGATCAATTTGCTAAAATGTGTTTGCTAAAATTCACTTCCATGCATATGTTGAACTAACGAGAGAATTTTACAGCACATTCCAATTTAATTCTCATGAAGATTTTAATTTGTTTACTGAAGGAATTTGCTTTGTCTATTGCTGATTTTAACATGGCCATGAGTTTTGTTTCAGCTAATGATGTTAATGATGAGCTATTTTTAAGCGCCAAATGTGATTATCATGATGATTTTAATGCATCTAAATTATGGACTCAATGGTCCATAGATCCTAATCCATATAATGCTAGTGTATCTACGAGTTCGTATTTGAAAAATCTTATTTTCAAAATTATTCATCGACTCTTAGCATATAATTTTTCAGGGCATCGGGATTCCGTGGGAACACTTTCTAAAGTTGAATTTTACTTTTTGTGGTGTATAGATACAAAAATTCCTATTAATTTAAGTTTTTGGTTTTTAACTTAATTTCAATCTGTGTTGAATAAAAAATCTAAACCTTTGATATTAGGATCCTACATTACTCAATTGACCATCAATTTGGATTTATTGGACCATAACAATACTAACATGATTGTGGCTCGTGCTATAGAGCCCTTAGATATAGAATGTTTGTACAGGATGGGAATCGTGGACCTAAGTCATAGATGAATATCTTTCACTAATCCAGGTCCAACTATTCCTTTCAATCCACGTCCAGCTACAACAATTCAGGTTGTACCAAATGCACCGCGTAGCCACCAACCTCCCCAAGCCAATTTGGGCGATCAGCTCAGTCGACTAGATCACTGAATACACTGATTAGAGCTTAATTTAATGGCATATTGGGAGCATCAAGGATTCTAACCTCCTCACCCACCAACTCTATGATTTTGGACTTCAACAAATAGAGAAGCATTCTTTTCTCTCTAATTTTCTATTTTTGCTTCTTTATTCTTATATCATAACATTGAGGACAATGTTGGTCTAGGTGTGGGGGAAAGATACGGAATACATGTGTGTGACTATATGGTCTTACCTTTCTTTGAATCTCTTTTCTTTAAATTTTTCTGCTCTTTACATGCTAGTGTTATTTGTTGAGCCATGAAATTTAGTCATATTAGTTTGGATGATATTGAGTGTGTGCATGAAATTAAACTGGGCTATGTGAGTCTAAGGTAAACCATGCTGATTAATTGTAATAATTGGTCTTGTACACTTAGTCGAAGTTTGACATTTGAGTGATTAGGTAATATGTAGAATTAAGGTGAACTCTTGAATTAAACCTGTGAGCAGATTTGAGCCTTAATGACATTATCTTATGTCATTCTATTTTCTTGTATTGTGTGATGCTTCTTTAATTAGGCTTGCCTTCAGAACTTGCACTGAACTATATTGAATTTGTTTGACTACATGGTTTATGGAAATGATTAAGGCCTTCTTTGTTTTAAACTGCTTAGCTTAAATGACACACCGAGTCAATTTTTCCTTTGCAAACCCCTTTGAGCCTTTAACCCTATATTTTTTAATTAATCACCTTACATTGAAACCCAAAAACTCTTTAGCCTTACCCTGTCACAAGTTTAATGAATTACTAAGTAAACATTTAATGTCTATAATTTAGGGACTTTTGTTTTGTATTTTATTATGAGATATTTTAAAAGGTACTTCTACTCATGTTTTATTGATATATGCTACTATTGTTGTTTATTCAAGTAAAGAAAAGAAAGATAACAAAAAGAGAAAAAGAAGAAAAAATATGAAAAAAAGAATAAAGCTAGTAGCATTAGTTAGTAATGAGTAATTGTAGTCCATTGCATTCATATGTTTATCTCAGAATTTGTAGTTGGTTGTCCCTTTTACTTGGTACTTTGTGAATGCTTGTGATTAACCCTTTTGCCATTTTTACCTTAACCTTGAAACTAGCCCCATTATAACCCATAATAAAGTCCTTCTGATCTATGAGCTCATGTAATTCGAACGAATAATAACTGGTAAATTTGCAAGCCTATGAGAGTGCAATCTGTTAGTGGCAGATTTGAGGGAAACACTTTAAGCTTAAACACTTGAGTCTAAAGAGAGAAATCTGTGAGAAGAATTCACCTTTGTTTCATACTTGCCTTTGAACAAAAATGTTTTAATTTGACTTTGTTTATTTGTATCGGTGAAAAGTAATTATCATGTGTGTTGTAACCTAAGTCTTACTGACCCAAGTTTAACAGATTGTATACATTTAATCTTATGAAGGATGAATTGATAGAGCGTAGTGGTTTGGTATATTTGCTCGAGGGTGAGCAAAGGTTTGGTGTGGGGGAATTTTTTAAGTTGTCATTTTTGTGCTAATTTTGGGGATAAATCTCTTTAATGTGTTGAAATTATTATTCAAAATTAATGGACTTGTTTCGTATTTGTTCTTAGATGATTTTGAACACATGAAAGATGAAATTGGATCAAGAAGATGCAAGGAAAGTAAAGACAATTCGAATTCACAGTTGGAAAAAAAATAATTGACTAAGCGTGGGCACGGGTAAGGAAAAAGATAATCTGCAAAATCTGATTTGCAATCAAATTCAATCCACCTAAGATCTTCATAATTTTGGGAATCAAGTTGTTGCCTTACTGATGGGGATTTGTGACCTGAATATGTGAGGAGTGTATTTGCTGAAGATTACGATAGGAGGGAAGAGGGAGGGGAATGAAAATCATTAAGAGGATTTAAAGTTCATGTTGGAGTTTAGTTTTTATTTTTACGTTTTTTGCAATAGTTTTTCTGGTTTTTAGGAATTTTCATATTTTTCTAGAAAAAGAATAGGGATGGAGACTTTGTATTTTGCTATTCGTCTGTTGGTTTTTACTTTTTGTTATGAGTACCTAAATTCTTCTTCTTAGTTGAAGAGAACCACGTTATCATCTAGTATATGTGAGATTTCTAAATAAAGTTTATTTCATTAATGAATATTAAGTGTCTTTCAAATTACTTTTCATAATTGAATTGATTGATTTCTATGGTGCGCAACTAGGAATTGATTTGTTTAATTTATATCCAGATTAGTAGGATTGGATGTTTAGTCTTGCTAGTCCAAAGTGGCAATTAAGATTACCATCTTTACGTTAGAGTTTAGAAATTCTAAAAAGACACTTAACTAGATTAAATGCATGCCGTACGTATATTGCCTTGTTCATTAGTTTCTTAGTTCTTAAAGCTATTGGTTAATTAAACTTAAGATCGCATCTAAGTTGTTGACTAATAAGAATGTTTAAAATACATGTTTCTATTCATTTAATCTTAAGAGAAAACATTACTTAATGAATGTTTGTTAATAGATTGAGTTTTATATCGAGGATCCATATTAGTTTGATAACGTAGGTAACCCGAAACAAAGGTTTGTTTACTAAATTTTCAGATATGATTTTTATTGTTAATTTTCAATTTTTGCAATTGTTAATTTCTTAAATTTACGTCAATTCAAACCCCCCAAATTTGTTCTAGTTTTCAATTAGTATAACATTAACTGTTAGAATTCCTCGTCGGAACGATCTCAACTCTTCACTAACTACATTTTTCATTACTAAAGTTGGTATTAATTTGGTTGCAGGTGTTTTTCATTTAATATTATGTAAAACCTATGTAATTAAGGTATGTGACATTGTTTACTATCCACAGATATGTGTAAAAAAAATATCAGCACCAAAAATTGAACTTAAGATAATAAATTCTTTGATTTAATGGAAAACTATAACCATAATCTAGTAAAGCCAGTGTTAAGCCAATCCCAAATTAGGAGAACATAGACGGGGTTCGACTTGAACTTATTTTATCTTCTACAACTAAAATAACAAAATTTTTTCGTAGTATAGAATAGGAAACTTTCATCACCTCTAGTTACAATTGTTGTAAACCTTGTAACTATTAGGTATGAGTTCACCTAGAAAGTCACATCATTCAAAACCATATTCATTAGATATATGAATCCTTGATAATACAATATAACGCTTCACTAATCATGATGTAATCAAAAAGAAAATTACCCAACAATGTTTATGTAGAATATCTTTTTAAGCTACTGAAGTTCATACTTAACATAAGCAATATATCTGCACTCAAATTCAAGCCATACAAAGGTAAACGAGATGGCAAATTTATAGAAAGCAATAATCAATGAAGTGAACAATAGTTACCTTTTGATATAAAGTGAGCCACTCATTACTATAATCACTTAAACCACAACACATTACCAGACCTCAACTGCTGAATCTTTGGTAAACACCCTGCATATAGGAAACTTCCATCCATTGATCATAGAATGAACAAATTTCTCTTTGATCTATGGTACATTATGTGAAAGAAAAAGGTCTCATTCATCTAATAATCACGAGTATTAGTATATAAGAAGTATAACTATTAACAAAAAACCTATAAAGAACACTCAGAATTCACCAAAAACCTATTGAAGTTTAACAGTGGTAAGAATATCAAAATCCTTTGGTGCTCTTTTCAAAATTAAATCTCTCACACATCTACCCATTAAGTAAGTAGATCTTCTTTCTTGGACAATTCCTTAGCTAAGTAGATTTTCTTGCACAAAGAAAAGATAAGCCAAATTGCAGTTGTAAATAGATCTTCTTTCTTGTTCAACTTAGTTCCGGAAAATGAGAACATCAATTTCTTGTTCCTTAAGACCCAAACAAAATTGAAAAGAGTAAGGTCATCTAGGCACTAAAATGGTAATACTTGAACAATTAGTGAAAAACTAAAAGTGGGTATTAATAAAAAACTGATTTTGAAGCAATAGTCACCATCTTTCTTTCTATCCAAACAACTAATTGGTTGTCACTACTTGGGGAAGTAATTGAAAAAGAAGCCATCAAATTAATAGAGTCAAGAAATGAAAGGACTGAGTGAAAATAAATCATTTTCGTTAAATTACCTAAACTATATGGTAAATGGGTACCTGAAAATGCAACAAAGATGATGTATTGGCAAGAGGTTGGAACACGAGGACGAGGCTGGAACATATCGACTAGAAGGCGACGACTGGAACATGACGAGGAGATTGGAAACGCAAGGAGGAGCTGGAAATAGAAGCTAAAGGTAGCTCGAAACATGAGAGAGGAGGACGGTGGAGGATGTTGGAACAACGAGAGAGCAAGACGGTGGAGGAGGCTAGATATGCGAGAGAGAAGGACTATGGAGGAGGAGGCTGGGAGGGAAAGAAGGGAGGGGCTAGCGTCTGTGATTAAACAGACACTAGGACGATGTCGTTTGTCGACCCACGAACGACGTCATCCTAATGTCTATTTAATTTTTCTCATCCGATACATTTGGTGATGAATCTACATTTCATCGCCAAATGTTGAAAGTTTGCTATGAAAATAAAATAGTGTCACAAATTGTACAATATTTTACCACCAAATTGATAAATCATCGCCAATATTAAACCTTTTACCTTTTTTCGACGATCAAAACTATCGTCTCCTATCACTCCAATTTCGCTACCAATTATACACAACATCGCCAAAACCTAAGCATTTTCTTTATATTCTTAATTTTCTTAATTGATTAACATATATGAGTTTTTTCCTATTATCAATAACAAAATGAAACATTTTCTTTTACACTTATATATGGAGTTATTCTTGATTTGCTTAATTTTTGGGAATTACTAATCTTTATTTTTAATTTGGTGGATAAACAAAATAAAATGGGGAAATTTTTGAAAATTTTTATCTTCTTTTTGTTATTAGTTGAATTAATGAGGATTGCAAACCACACTTTATTTAAACCAATTTCATCACTAACATGATAGCACATACCCTTTAGCCCTTAGTCTACTATCAACCTTATTATTCATATAAAAGATACATTTAATTTAAATACCCGAGGGTTTTTGCGACGAAGTAATTTTAATCGTAGAAGACTATTTCTGCGACCAACCACCATACTTAGTCACAAATGGTAGACAATTTGCTATCAAAATTTCACACCATCGCCCAAAACCGAAGCAATCTCTTTACTTTCTTAATTTTCTTAATTGATTAATATATATAAGGTATTCGTAATACATTATACAAAATGTTAAATTAATCTTCTCAATTATATATGCAATTGTTTTTCATTTGCTTAATTTTTGAGAATGACT
>JAOTJB010026994.1:0-10580 GCA_027123815.1 Erythroxylum minutifolium
GATAAGGCTTAATGCCTACTGTGTGACTAGTGTGATAATACTACTTATGTGAAATTATAAGTGCTATGTGCCTAAAGCGTGTTGCATGAATTGAGAGGACCATCGATGATGGTCGCTCATTGAAAATTCAGCCCGTTGGCACAATCGGTGGAAAATTCAGCCCGTTGGCACAATCGGTGGAAAATTCAGCCCGTTGGCACACCTTGGATGGGAAAAACAAACCATTAGTATGACCCCTAGGCACTTTTGGTGGGAAAATAGCCCCTAGTGCTCCTTTTATGGGTAAAGCAGCCTGTTGGCCTAGGCACCATCGATGTGAAAAACAACCCGTTGGGCACCTTACGTGGGTAAAAAACCCATCGACACGGTTGCTAGGCACCTTAGGCGGGCAAAACAACCCGTTGGCACAATAACTGGGCATATTTAGAGGGGAAAATAGCTAGTTGGGCACCTTCAGTGGGAAAACTGCATGTTGGGGACCTTTGGTGGGTAAAACAATCTGTTGGCACAGTTACTAGGCACCTTCGATGGAAAAAATAGCTCGTTGACACACCTTGGGGGAAAAAATAGTATGTTGTCACAATCGCCAAACACCATCAGTGGGCAAAACAACCCGTTGGCATGGTCGTTAGGTGCCTTTAATGGGAAAAACATCCCATTGGGCACCTTTGGTGGGTAAAACAACCCATTGGCACGGTCTCTAGGCACTTTTAGTAGGAAAAATAACCAGTTAACCAACTTTGATGGACAAAACAACCCGTTGGCATAGTTCTTAGGCAACCTCAGTGGACAAAACAACCTGTTGGCATCTTTCTAGGCACCTTTGGTAGGTAAAACAAGACGTTGGCATAATGGCTATGCACCATCGATTGGAAAAACACCCTATTGGGTACCTTCGATGGGCAAAATAGCCTATTGGCATGGCCTCTAGGGACCTTTGATGGGAAAAACAGCCCGTTAGCATACCTTCAGTTAGCAGAACTTTCCATTGACATGGTTGCCAGGCAAATTCGGTGGAAAAATAACGTATTGGAACACATTCGATGGGCAACCCAGCTTGTTGACACGGTCAGTCGGCACCTTTGGTAGGAAAAATAGCCCATTGGCACACCTTCGGTGGGTAAAACAGTACATTAGCAAGGTCACTAGGCATATTTGGTGGAAAAATAGTCCGTTGGTACGGTTGCTAGGCGCCATCGGTGGGCAAAACAACCTGTTGGTATGGTTGTTAGACACCTTTGGTGGGCAAAATAGCCCATTAGGCACCTTCGATGGGCAAAACAGCCTATTGGCATGATCGATAGGCACCTTTGGTGGGAAAAACAGTTAGTTGGGAACCTTCGGTGGGCAATACAACCCGTTGGCATAGTCACTCGGCACCTTTGGTAGGAAAAACAGCTAGTTAGGCACCTTCGATGGGCAAGACAACCCGTTGGTATGGTCGTTAGGCACCTTCGATGGGTAAAACAGCCAATTAGGCACCTTCGGCAGGAAAAATAGCTTGCTGGCATGATCGATAGGCACCTTTGGTGGGAAAAATAGCTAGTTGGGCACCTTCGGTGGGCAATACAACCTGTTGGCATGGTCGCCAGGGACCTTCAATAGGGAAAAACAACCCGTTGGCACACATTTAGTTGAAGAACTTTCCGTTGACATGGTCGCTAGGCACATTCGGTGGAAAAATAGCACGTTGGCGCACCTTTGGTTGGTAAAACAGTCCTTTGACTCGATCGTTAGGAACCTTTGATGGGAAAAACAACCCATTGGCACACCTTCGGTGTGTAAAACAGGCCGTTGGCAAGGTCGCTAGGCATATTCGGCAGAAAAATAGTCCGTTGGCACGGTTGATAGGCACCATCGATGGCCAAAACAACCCATTGGCATGGTCGTTAGGCACCTTCGGTCGGCAAAACAATACATTAGACACATTCGGTGTGCAAAATAGCCTGTTGACATGATCGGTAGGCACTTTTGGTAGGAAAAACAGCTAGTTGGCACCTTCGGTGGGCAATACAACCCGTTGGCATGGTCACTCGGCACCTTTAGTGGGAAAACAGCCAGTTGGGCACCTTTTTTAGGCAAAACTACCCATTGGCACAGTTGCTAGGCACCCTCGGTAGGCAAAACTATCCGTTGGTATGGTCTCTAGACACCCTTGGTGGGAAAAATAGTCGTTGACATGGTCGCTAAACACCTTTGGTGGGAAAAATAACCAGTTGGGCACTTTTGGTGGGCAATACACACCATTGGCACGGTTGCTAGGCACCCTTATTGGGAAAAACAACCTATTAGCTTAGTCTCTAGGCAGCCTCAGTAGGCAAAACAACCTGTTGGCACAGTCGCCAGGGACCTTCGATGGGAAAAACAACTCGTTGGCAAACATTTAGTGGGAGAACTTTCCATTGACATGGTCGCTAGGCACATTCAGTGGAAAAATAGCACGTTGATATACCTTTGGCAGGCAAAACATCCCGTTGACACGATCACTATACACCTTCGGTGGGGAAAACAACCTGTTAGCACACCTTTGGTGGGCAAAACAACCTATTGGCAAGCTCATTAATTACATTTGGTGGAAAATCCAGCCCATTGGCGCACTTTTAATGGGCAAAATAGACTATTGGCACGACCTTTAGGCACTTTTGGTTGGAAAATAGCCCGTAGTGCACATTCAATGGGTAAAACAACCTATTGGCATCATCTATAGGCACCTTCAGTGGGAAAAACAACCTATTGGCATAATCTCTAGGCCCCTTTGGTGGCAAAACAATCTGTTGGCACAATGGCTATGCACCTTCGGTAAGAAAAACAACCCATTGGCCACCTTCAGTGGGCAAAATAGCCCATTGACATGGTCGCTAGGGACCTTTGGTGGGAAAAATAACCCATTGGTATGATCGCTAGGCACTTTTGGTGGGAAAATAGCCTATAGTGTGCCTTGGATGGGTAAAACAACCCATTGGCAAGATTGCTAGGCACCATCGGTAGGAAAGACAACCTGTTGGGCACCTTAGGTGGGTTAAAAACCCATCGACACAGTCGCTAGGCACCTTAAGAGGGCAAAACAACCCGTTGGCACGATAATTGGGCATATTTGGAGGGAAAAACAGCCAATTGGGCACCTTCAATGGGAAAATTGCAGGTTGGGAACCTTTGGTGTGTAAAACAGTCTATTGGCACGATCACTAGGCACCTTCGGTCAAAAAAATAGCTCGTTGGCACACCTTTGGGGGGCAAAATAGTATGTTGTCACAATCGCCAGACACCATTGGTGGGCAAAACAATCATTTGGCGTGGTTGTTAGGTGCCTTTGGTGGGCAAAACAACCCATTGGGCACCTTTGGCGGGCAAAACATCCCATTGGCATGGTCTCTAGCCACTTGGCGGTTGTGCCAACCACGTGCCTAGCAATTTGCGAACTGAAGGTGCCTAGCAACCGTGCCAACAAGGTGGTTTTCCCAGAAAAGATGCCTAGTGACTGTGCCAACAGGCTATTTATCTAGCGAAGGTGCCCAACGGGTTGTTTTTCCCAGCAAAAGTGCATAACAGGCTGTTTCTCCCACCGAAGGTGAGCCAATTGGTCATTTTTTCACCGAACGTGTTTAGTGACCATGTCAACAGATGATTTTTCCCACTGAAGGTGTGCCAACGAGTTGTTTTTCCCATCAAGGGTGTATAACGACAGTGTCAACAGGTTGTTCTGCCCATCGAAGGTATGCCAATGCACTGTTTTTCCACTGAATGTGCTCAACGACCATGCCAACGGACTATTTTGCCCATCGAAGGTATGCCAATGGGCTTTTTTCCCATCGAAGGTCCCTAGCGACAATGCCAACAGGCTATCTTGGCCACCAAAAGTGCCCAACGGGCTGTTTTCGCACTGAAGGTGCCTAGCCACTGTGTGACTGGGTTGTTTTGCCCACAGAAGGTGCTTAGAGACCATGCCAACAGGTTGTTTTGCCTATCGAGGGTGCTTAACAGCTATGACAACGGGTTATTTTACCTACCGAAGGTACCCAACTGGCTATTTTTCCCATCAAAGTTGCTTAGTGACCGTGCCAACAGATTGTTTTGCCCATCGAAGGTGCCCAATGGGTTGTTTTGCTAACCCAATATGCCTAATGCAATTTTTTTCCCACTGAAGGTGGCTAGCAACAGTGCCAACGGGATTTTTTGCCTATCGAAGTTGCCTAGCTACCATTCCAACGGGTTGTTTTACTCACTGAAGGTGCTCAAAGGACTGTTTTTCCCATCGAGGGTGGCTAGAAATAGAACCAATGGATTATTTTGCCCACTGAAGGTGCTTAACGTCTATGCCAATAGGTTATTTTTTCACCAAAGGTTCTTAGCGATCGTACGAACGAGTTATTTTACTAACAAAAATTTTCCGACGGACGTTTTTCCCACTGAAGGTGCACCAACGCTTTGTTTTTTCAACCATATACGCCTAGTGATTATGCCAATGGGTTGTTTTTCCCACCGATGGAGCCTAGCGACTAAATGAACATTCACACAATCACTAGGCAGCTTCGGTGGGCAAAACAATTTGTTGACTCAGCTGCTAGGCACCTTTAGTGGCAAAACAGCCCGTTGGCACACCTTTGGTGGGAAAATAGTTCGTTGGTACCATTAGTGGGTAAAACAACTCGTTGGGCACCTTAGGTGGGTAAAACAGCCTGTTGGCATGATTGCTAGGCAGTTTGGTTGGCAAAACAGCCTCTTGACATGATTGCTAGGCACCCTCGAAGGGAAAAACAGCCTGTTGGGCACCTTCGGTGGGTAAAATAGTCTGTTGGCTTGGTCACTAGGCATTATCGATGGGCAAAACAACTAGTTGGCACGATAGTTAGGCACCTTCAGTGGAAAAAAACAGCTCATTGGGTAACTTTGGTGGGTAAAATACCCCGTTGGCACAGTCGTTAGGCAGTTACCCATTGACACGGTCTCTAAACACCCTCAGAGGGCAGAACAACTCGTTGGCATCATCGCTAGACATCTTTGGTGGGATAAACAACTAGTTGGGCACCTTTGGTGAGCAAAACAACTCATTGGCATAGTTGCTAGGCACACTTGGTTAGCAAAACAACCTATTGCCAAGGTCTTTAGGCACCTTCGGCGAGAAAAACAACCCGTTGGCACTGTGACGAGGCACCTTCGGTAGGAAAACTAGCCCGTTTGCCACCTTCAGTGGGCATAATAGCCTATTGGCACTGTCGTTAGGGACCTTCGGTGGTAAAAATAGCCTGTTGCCATACGTTAAATGGGCCAAATAGCTCATTGACATTGTCACTAGGCACATTTGGTGGAAAAATAGCATGTTGGCGTACCTTCGGTAGGCAAAACAGCCCATTGACATGGTTGCTACACACCTTCGATGGGAAAAACAACCCGTTGGCACACCTTCAGTAGGTAAAACAGTCCATTCACAACGTCCCTAGGCACATTTTGTGGAAAAATGACCCATTGGCAGACCTTTGATGGCCAAAACAGCCTGTTGGCAAGGTTGCTACGCACTTTTTGTGGGAAAATAGCCCGTAGTGTACCTTTGATGGGTAAAATAGCCCGTTGGCACGGTCGCTAGGCACCATCGATGGGAAAAACAACCCGTTAAAACTGTCTCTAGGCACCTTAGGTGGGCAAAAAAGCCCGTTGGCATGATCACTGGGCACCTTTGGTGGGAAAAATAGTCAATTGGGCACCTTCAGTGGGAAAACAACCTGTTGGTAAACTTCGATGGGTAAAACAATTTGTTGGCATGGTCACTAGGCACCTTTGGTAGAAAAAATAGCTCATTGGCACGTTTTCGATGGTTAAAACAATACGCTATCACAATCGCTAGACACCATCGATGGGCAAAACAACCCATTAGGCAACTTCAGTGCGTAAAACAGCCATTGGGTAAGTTTGGTAGGCAAAATAGCCCGTTAGCACAGTTGCTAGGCATCTTTGGTAGGAAAAACAGCCAGTTGGGTACCTTCGGTGGACAAATCAACCAATTAGCATGGTTGCTAGGAAACCTCTGTGGGCAAAACAACCTGTTGACATGATCTTTAGGCACCTTCAGTACGTAAAACAATCTGTTAGGCACTTTGGTGGGTAAAATAGCTCGTTGGCATGATTTCTAGGGACCTTTGGTGGGGAAAACAGACCACTGGCACACCTTTATGGGCAAAACAGACCGTTGGTACAGTCGCTGGGCACTTTTGTTGGGAAAACAACCTGTAGTACACCTTCGATGGGTAAAAATGCCCATTAGCAGGGTAACTAGGCACCATCGGTGGGAAAAACAACCTGTTGCGCACCTTAGGTGGGTAAAAAAACTTGTTTGCACAATCGCTAAGCACCTTTAGTGGGCAGAACTTTCAGTTTACATGGTTGCTAGGCACATTCGGTGGAAACATAGCGCATTGGATCACATTCAGTGGGCAAAACAACCAGTTGACATGGTCGTTAGGCACCTTCAATGAAAAAAACACCCCGTTGGCACACCTTCGGTGGGTAAAACAGTATGTTGGCATGGCAAATAGGCATATTTGGTGGAAAAATAGTATGTTGGCACAGTTTCCAGGCACCATCAGTGGGCAAAACAACCCGTAGGCACCATCACTAGGCACCCTTGGTGGGTAAAACAGCCCATTAGGCACTTTCGGTGGGAAAAATAGCCAGTTGGCACGGTCACTAGGTACCTTTGGCGGGGAAAACAGCCAGTTAGGCACCTTCAGTGGGCAAGACAATCCATTGGCATGGTCGCTAGGTACCTTTGGTTTGCAAAACAACTCATTGGCCCAGTCATTAGGCAGTATTAATGGGCAAAACAACCCGTTGGGCACTTTTGACGGGTAAAACAACCCATTGGCATGGTCGCCAGGCACCCTCGATGGGCAAAACAGCCTTTTGGCACGGCCGTTATGCACTTTGGGTGGGAAAAATAGCCAGTTGGCACACCTTCAGTGGGCAAAACAGCCTGTTGACACAGTCGTTAGGCACTTTCATTTTAAAAAATGCATCATTGGCACAATTGCTATGCACCTTGGGCAACTAAAATAGCCCTTTGACTTCGTTAGGCAAAACAGCTCGTTGGCACTATCGCTAGGCACTTTCTGTGGACAAAATAGCCCGTTGGCATTTTCACTAGGCACCTTCGATGGGCAAAATAGCCTGTTGGTACGGTGGATAGGCACCTTCAGCAGGAAAAACAACCCATTGGGCACCCTCGATGGGCAAAAAAACTTATTGGCATGGTCGCTAGGCACCTTTAGAGGACAAAACAGCCTGTTGGCGTGGTGGTGAGACACCTTCAGTGGGAAAACAGCCTATTGCGCCCCTTTAGCGGGCAAAATAGCTCGTTGGCACGGTGGTGCGACACCTTCAATGGGAAAACAACCCATTGGCACACCCTAAGTGGGCAAAACAATCCATTGGCATTGTCGCTAGGCACATTCGATGGAAAAACAACACATTAGTGCACTTTCGGTAGGCAAAACAGTCCATTGACATGGTGACTGTACACTTTCGGTAGGAAAAACAACTCGTTAGCACACCTTCGATAGGAAAAACAGTCCATTGGCAAGGTCACTAGGCTCGTTTGGGGGAAAAAAGGGTCCATTGGCATACCTTCTATGGGCAAAACAACGCATTGGTAAGGTCGTTAGCCACTTTTGGTGCAAAAATAGCCCGTTATGCACCTTCGTTGGGTAAAACATCCCATTGGCACAGTTGTTAGGCACCCTCTTTTGGAAAAGAAACCTATTGGGCACCTTTGATGGGCAAACCAACCAGCTGGCACGATCGCTAGGCATCTTTGGTGAGCAAACCAGCACGTTGGCATGATCACTGGGCACCTTTGATGGAAAAAACAACCAGTTGGGCACCTTCGGTGGGAAAACAACCTGTTCGAAACCTTCGGTTGGTAAAAAAGTCTATTGACATGGTCATTAGGCACCTTCGGTGGGAAAAACAGCCCGTTGGCACACCTTCAGAGGCCAAAACAATCCATTGGCATGGTCGATAAGCATATTCGGTGGAAAAACAACATGTTAGCGCACCTGCGGTAGGTAAAACAGCCCATTGAAACGGTCACTATGCACGTTTAGTAGGAAAATTAACCAGTTGGTAAAAGTTCGATGGGCAAAATAGTCCGTTGGCCAGGTCACTAGGCATATTCGGTGGAGAAAAGGCACATTGGCACACCTTTGATGGGCAAAACAGACCGTTGGTACAGTCGCTGGGCACTTTTGTTGGGAAAACAACCTGTAGTACACCTTCGATGGGTAAAAATGCCCATTAGCAGGGTAACTAGGCACCATCGATGGGAAAAACAACCTGTTGCGCACCTTAGGTGGGTAAAAAAACTGGTTGGCACAATCGCTAAGCACCTTAGACTAGCAAAACAGCCCGTTGGCACGATCACTAGGCACCTTTGGTGGGAAAAACAGCCAGTTGGGCACCTTTGGTGGGAAAACAACTTGTTGGGAAAAATAGCACGTTAGCACACCTTCAATAGGCAAAATAGTACATTGTCACATCTATTAGGCGCTATTGATGGGCAAAACAACCCGATGGCATGGTCGCTAGGCACCTTTGGTGGGAAAAATAGCCAGTTGGGCACCTTCGATGGGAAAACAGCCTGTTGGGAAAAATAGCACGTTGGCACACCTTCAGTGGGCAAAATAGTATTTTGTCATAATTGCTAGGTGCCATCGATGGGTAAAATAACCCGTTGGCATAATCACTAGGCACCTTTGGTGGGAAAAACAGCCATTTGGGCACCTTTGGTGGTGAAAACAACCTGTTGGCATGGTTTTTAGGCACATTGGGTGAGCAAAACAGTCCATTGGCATAGTCCTTAGGCAACTTCGGTGGGCAAAACAACCCATTAGGATGGTTACTAGGCACCTTTGGTGGGATAAAAAGCCCGTTGGTAAGGTGACTAGGCACCTTCGGTGGGAAAAACAGCCTGTTGGGCCCCTTTGATGGTTAAAGCAGCCTGTTTGTTCAGTCGCTAGGCATCTTCGGTAGGAAAAATAGCCCGTTGGCACAGTCATTACGCACGTTTGGTTGAAAAACAAAACGTTGGTGCACCTTTAGTGGAAAAAATGGCCCGTTGGGTAATTTTGGTGAGTAAAACAGCCCATTGGGCACATTCAATGGCCAAAATAGCCCATTAGGGTAGTTGCTCGACACCTTTGGTGGGTAAAATAGCTCGTTGACCCGATCACTAAGCATCATCGATGGTCAAAACAACCCGTTGGGCACTTTTGGTGGGTAAAACAACTCGTTGGCATGGTCACCAGGCACCTTTGGCGGGTAAACTAGCCCGTTGGCACGAACGCTAGCCACCCTTGGTGGGCACAACAGGCCATTGACACGACCGTTATGTACCTTAGGTTGGAAAAATAGCTAGATGGCACACCTTTGGTGGCCAAAATGGTTCGTTGGCACGATCGCTAGGCACTTTGAGTGGAAAAAACACATTGCGGCGCGGTAGCTAGGCACTTGGAGTGGGTAAAACAGCCCATTGGCATTGGTGGGCAAAGCAGCCCGTTGGCACCATCACTAGGCACTTTCAGTGGACAAAATAGCCCATTGGCATTATCTCCAGGCACATTCAGTGGGCAAAATAGCCTGTTGGTATGGTGGGAAAAACAACTTGTTGGCATGGTTGCTAGGCACCTTTGGTGGGCAAAATAGCCCATTGGCCACCTTCGGTGGACAAAACAGCCCGTTGGCATGGTCGCTAGGCACATTTGATGGGAAAAACAGCCAATTAGGCACCTTCCGTGGGCAAAACAACCCATTGACGTAGTTGCTAGGCACCCTTGGTGGGAAAAACAACTAGTTGGCAACGTCGCTAGGCACCTTCGGTGGGCAAAGCAATCCATTGGCACAGTAACTAGGCCCCTTCGGTGGAAAAACAACTCATTGGGCACCTACAGTGGGCAAAACACCCCATTGGCACAGTCGCTAGGCACCCTTGGTGAGCAAAAAAACTCATTGGCATGGTCGCTAAGCACGTTGGGTGAGTAAAACAGCCTCTTGTCACGATCGTTAGGCACATTCGGTGAGCAAGACAACCCATTGGGATGGTCACTAGACACGTTCGGTAGGAAAAAAAAGCCTATTGGAATGGTGGCTAGGCACCTTCGGTAGGCAAAACAACCCATTCGCTCGATCTCTAGGCACCTTCCGGGGGAAAAATGGCCTATTGGCACGATCACTAGGCACATTTATTTTAAAAAAGAAAGTGTTGGTGCACCTTCGGTGGGAAAAAAGGACCTGTTGGGCAACTTTGGTGAGTAAAACAACCAGTAGGGCTAGTAATGTAACACCCCACTCCTGTCGGACCCGAACCCGATATCGACAGTGATACCCAAATCTGTGCCCCGCGAGGGTGGCGTGTCACATCACTTCATTAAACAAAAGTCGGTATAATTTTTTTTTGTAAACTCTTTACACTTATCACTCATCTGGGCCCACTTTTTCACAAAAAACTTTATTAGCCACTTGGGCCCATTTCCAATTACACAGTACAAGCATTTCAGTTTCTCGACAGTAATACAAACTGTCATATTCGATTTCAA
>JAOTJB010027004.1:0-10579 GCA_027123815.1 Erythroxylum minutifolium
GGGAGGAGGTGGAGTGAACAAATAAGGATGTATCAGATTTGATGAAAGTGAAATTGAGTTGAAGTAGTTTTTGGATTAATCGATGAAACCAGGCTCATGGAGCTTGTTTCAAACCATAAAGAGCTTTGTGAAGATGGAATACATGAGAAGGTCGATGAGGATCAGTAAAGCCAGGGGGTTGGGCCATGAAAACTAGTTCGTGAAGATCCCTATTGAGAAAGGCATTGTGGACATCAAGTTAACAAATGTGCCAATTTTTGGATAGGGCAATGGTAAGAATGAGGCGAATAGTTATGGGTTTGATAACAGGACTAAAGGTGTCAGTGTAGTTAAGACCAGAAGTTTGGTGATATCCTTTGACAACAAGACGGGCTTTGTATCGATCTAGGGTACCATCAAAATTTCGTTTTGTTCGAAAAACCCATTTGCATCCAACAATATTATCATTAGGAGGTGGAGAAACCAGGGTCCAAGTATGATTGCGATGTAGAGCATTAAACTCATCAAGCATGGCTTGGCGCCAATGTGGAAATTTGTTTTCTTGAGTGAAGGAGGTAGGATCTAGTTCGTTTGAGATTTGCATAAAGGTAGAATAGGTAACATAGTCAGAAAGGATCTGAGGGACACAAGTGTTATCACGTGTGCGAGTGGTCATATGGTGTTGAGGTTGTGGAGATGGTATGTTTGTGGGTGGTGGAGATGGTATGTTTGGGGGTGGTGGAGAAGAGGGTGGTACAAGTAGTGGAAGGGAGATGATAGAAGGGGAAGATGTGGAGGATGTGGGTGGGGAGGAAGTAGCAAAGGGAAAAATAGTTTCAAGAAAGCGAACATGGCGTGAGATGTGAATTTTGGAGGTGATAGGGTTAAAGGAGCAATAACCTTTGTATTGCAAGGAATACCCAAGAAAGACACACTGTGAGGACTTTGGAGTGAGTTTATCCATAAGTTGGGACCCAAGGAAAGGGAAACAAGCACACCCAAACACACGGAGGTAAGAGAGATCAGGTGGAGTGAGGAAAAGAGCTTCATGAGGGGATTTTTGATTAAGGACAGGTGTGGGAAAAAGATTAATAAGATAGGTGGTTGTAGAAAAAGCATCAAGCCAGAATGATTTGGGTAGATAGGCATGGAGAAGAATGGTAAGGCCAATTTCATTTATGTGACGAATTTTGCACTCGGCAAGGCCATTTTATTATGGGGTGTGCGGACATGAAATACGGTAAGAGATGCCATATGTAGCTAGAAAAGTTGCAAAGGGACCTTTGATGAGTTCAGGAGCTCCATCGCATTGAAAAATTTTAATGGTGGACGAAAAAAGGTTTTCAGTTGTAGTTTTGAAAATTTGGAATTGAGAAAGAGCTTGACTTTTGTGAGTTAAAGGAAAAATCCAGGTATAGCAACTAAAGTCATCAATGAAAAGAATGAAATATCGATAACCAGAATTTGAAAGAGATGGAGAGGGACCCCAAATATCACAATGAATAAGTTGTAAAGGCATAGTGGAAACACGAGATGATAATTGAAATGGAAGACGAGTGCTTTTTCCTAGTAAACAGGAAGTACAATTATTCAGTACATTTGATGATAATTTAAAAGAGAGAGATAATCTGGAGAGTATGGCAAAGCAAGGATGTCCTAGACGTTGATGCCACAGATTGAGTGAAGTGGAAGCACCTTGGAAAGCAATTGGATTTTGAAATCGAGATGGGATCTTCATGGGATAAAGATTATTATGGATTGATCTCGCGAATAGTGGTGTCTTGGTGTTGAGATCCTTCACAATGTAACCAAATGAGTTAAATTCAATAAGGCAAAAGTTATCTTTAACAAATTTAGCTACAGAAAGTAAATTGGCAGTAAGATCGAGAGCAATTAAGACATTGTTTAGGTGAAGAGGATGAGTTGTAGTGGATAAGGTGACATTACCAATGGAGGAGATAGGAAGGGTTTGTCCATTACCTACAATCACTTGATCGGGACCACTGTATGGAGTTATGGAGTCAATGAGGTGAGGATCTGGGGTCATATGATTGGTAGCGCCAGTGTCAGGAAGCCATCCGGTAAGAGTATTAAAAGTGACAGTTGAGGGATTCGATGTATCTTGGATATTTAAGGTAGTAAAGGCAGTGGAAAGGTTTTTTGGGTCAGATGGAGGGTTGAGAGGACGATTTCGAGATTCAGAATAACTGTAACGACAGTGGGCTGCAAGATGGCCCCATTTCCAGCAAATTTGACATTGAGTTGGAGGTTTATATGAGTGATTAGGCCTGGGGGAATGATAAGGGGACTGGGCTTGTGTGTGGTTGGTGTAGGTGTTATAAGGTGATGTGGGCTGAAAAGAGGTGGCAGGGGCCTGTTCATGTGGGTCAAAAGAAAATGTCCGGGGCCCATGAGATAAATTCTGTAATCCATGCGTTTTAGGGTTGAAAAAATGTCGCCCTCCTCCTCTGCTTCGAGTTGCGCCGCGGCCATGGAGAGATGGAGAGGAGCGATGGCCATTTATGAACGCCGTTAGGGCTGTGTCTGGTGAGGGAGCCGAATGAAATGATAAGAGACGCTGCTCGTGGACAAGAAGCTTCGCTCTAAGCTCACCGAAGGAGATGCTAGATTCTCGGTGCTCTATCACCGTAATAAAGGATTCATAATCTGCAGGTAAACCATTTAAAGTAAAGAGAATAAGATCATTATCAGTTATTTGATCACCAATAGCTCCTAGTTCATCAGCTGTATTTGAGATAAAAGCCAGATAATCAGTAATGGATTGATGTCCTTTTTGTAGTGTGTGCAGTTTGCGTCGGAGAAGAGAAAGTTGGGAAGTAGATTACTACATGAAATGACGCTCAAGAACAACCCAAAGATCACGAGCAGTGGTGCTACCGACAGCAAGGCGGACAGTGGAGCTTGACAGAGAAGCAGTAATCAAGGCGGTCAAATTTCTGCCATTTGTGAAATTCCAAAGAGTCAGCAGCTGGTTGAGCGTTAGTGCCATCGATGTATCTAACCAACTCAGAGGTAGTGAGGATAGCGTGAACCTGATTACGCCAAATAAGATAATTTGTGTTATCTAGTTGGGTAGTGAGAAAATTAGTGATTTGGTTGAATGGTAGAATAGGGGAATTGAAATCGGCCATGATGAGTGTTTGCTTGGTCGGGTTTAGTAGAAGAATTGATTGTGTAATGTCTTTGTTAATGTGGGAATGTAAAGCAATGTGTATTAGGCGTGATAGGTGTTTGAGTAAAGAACTGAAAGAAGATATGATTTGTGGGAATGAGTTTGTGATTAAGTGTTTGTGTTGAAAAAAAAACTGGAAACAGATAGGTGTGTGTAGCTAGGATGAATGTATAGGCTCTGATACCATGAAAGAATTAGAAGAAGAAGACAATTGGTACATGAATGCATTGTATTTCTTGTATATCCTGTTGAGTGACTTTACATTGTATTTATACACGTTTGTAGTATCTAAAAAGATAATGAAGATCAATTGAGATACACAAAATAAAATCAAATGAGATAATTACAAATCAAAGAAAATCAAATATGTACTGGTGAGATTGTATGAAGATTATGAAGATCTGGATATATCTGTAGATGTTTATCACCTGGCTTGCTGATGCCAATAAATTTCTTCCTCACACAACACTTGAACCAGCTCCCCACTAAGTTTTGCTTCCAAATCGAGCAAGGATTCAGACTCCGTCTGTTGCATAGCTCGGTGGAAGATATTTGATGGAAGATAGTCTGCGTTTGCGATGGAAGATATTCCCAAACACTGTTTTGTTCCAGAGTTTGAGACGACTAGAAAAAATTAATAAAGAATTGGCAAACGAACCAGTAGGGGGAAGCCAGCAGTCCTCAACCAGTTGAGGAAAGTCTGCATAGGTAAGCCAAGCCGCTTGAAACTAAAAAGGGGTTGGGCCGACAGGCCGCCGAGCTGGTCGAAAGAAATGTACCAGTAAGGGCCTATGATCAGAGCCCAGAAACGGAAGATGGTGGTTAACCGTAAGTGGGAAGAGGTCCAACCAATCCGACAAACCAAAAACCCAGTCTAGCCGAGCTTGGACGTTCTCCCGTCGCCATGTGAACCTGGACCCAACATAGCCCAAGTCATGCATAGCACTCTCGTGAACCCAAGCGCGAAAAGCCTCGCAAACCACGGCCGTATGTGGGGAACCCTTTTTTATCGACAACCGTTAATTTGGTGTTGAAATCCCCATCGACAATCCAGGGTCGAGTGACTGACTGGCCGAACTCTCGCAACAGGGGCCACAGGAATTGTCAGGACGTTTGTTGCGCACTGGCATAAATAGCGGATAATTCGAGCGAACAAGACTCGTAGTCAATAAGGGCATGAATCAGTTAGTTATACGCAACTTTGATCAAGACGGTAAAATCCTTTTTCCAAAGCAGCAAAATCCTGCCAGCAAATCCGTTGGCATCGACACGGAAGGTAAAGTCAAAGTCCAACCGGTTGATGACTGCTTGTGCTCGGCGGCCACTAATGCGAGGTTCCACTAATACAATTAACCCCAAACTATATTGCCGGATGTAGTTTCTGAGAATGGTTTGGAACCGGTTGCCCCCGACCCCTTGACAATTCCAAAAGAGTATCAACATAAAAATCAGGGAAACGGGAATCAGGGGCCCACGGTCGGGGGTTGGTCCGGGAGAACGGTCGACTCCATTCTGGAGCAGTTATTCAAGGTCGGGGTCACAATGACAGTGTCCGACCGTTGCTCATCCAAAGAGTCTAGCATTTAGGAATTGCTTGCCTCCCGATCCTGGGGTTCGGACGGGGAGGATGGTTACGGTTGCTGAGGATGGCGTACACTCTGCTGGCCGCTCAATACCGTCCATAGGTTGATCTTGGGCTTCCGCAGTGACAACTTGGCCCTCAATAGGCTCCGCACATAAGACTTCCTAGTGAGAGTGGAGTGTTACGACTTTATGCTGGGCCCGGTGGGTAGGTTGGAGGGGGGCTGGAGTGACTGGTCCGGAAAATTGGAAAATATGTTTCGTTGGGCTGGGAGGGACTGTAGTCTAGTGGGCCACAGATTTGCCTTGCCCAGCTTTATTCTGCTGGGTCTGTAGCCTATGGGATTGGAAGACCAGCCCATTAGCAGGCCTGCGGTTTCCAGTCTTAACCCGGCCCTAAAGTTTCTGCGCAGGAGACGGCGTCGCATGGGATGGGGTAGCGTTAAAACGCAAAGCAGACGGCGCAAATGCTTCGTCCTCACTACGTAGCCCTCCAAATCTGGAGCCTCTTGACCCGCCGACTTCGTGTGACTGGTGTGATAGGTTCGCAGGTGACCGTTGGGGGACGGTCCATTTTTTCGACCGTTGGACTTGGATCCACGAGCCGAAGTCCGTCTCTGGTGGTGCACCAGTCACGGATGCCTGTAATGCGCTCGTCTCACCGGGGTTAGCGTGGCCTGCACTCCTGCAGTTGCCGATGTGGTCCTGGTCGTCGCGTCGACGCTGACCGTGGGGGGGGAAGGCAAGTGCCTGTGTCATGGCCAACCATCCCGCATCGATAGCATATTTGGGAGACGCCTTCATAAGAAATCCGAATCATCTCTCCGTCGAGGTCCACAGTGGTGTGAAGGGGGGTGCTCAGATCAACGTCGATGGCGATCCGGGCAAATTTGCCCCTTTAGGTTGTCAAGGTAGCCTTGTCAATTTTGACTATGTGACCAATCGAATTACAAATGATGCCATTTAAAATGAGATGAAATGACTGCTGCCTTCCTGTTTCTTTGGACCATACCCATTTACTAAGTCAATAAATACATTAAGAAAGAACCAGTAAGTCAAATTTAACTGACTGATATTTATTAAACGTGGGACCTTGATGGACATGTATTTAAAAAAGAACCAGCATTTAACTGATAAGTATTTATTAAAGGTGGGACCTTACATGGACATCAAGAAAGATGCTCAACGTTGGAAAAGAAACTACATATCGTCTACTAAAGAAAACAGTGAAAAAAATGATTAATATTGGGTCTTTGATAATAATACAACAAAAATTTATTGGCCGTACATCGTCAATTTAAAATCGCCGTATATATAAGTTAAGTAAATGACAAGATTAGATTACACAGTTATTCACTAGTCAATATATTTAAACATGTTGGTGAGCTCCAAACCACAATCACCCATTCATCGAATTCATCAGATCCTTCGTATTTCTGTAAGCAAAAGTTTTGAGCTTCATTTATTTGATTTTCATTATGTTGTGTAAAAGATATCAACAACCTGTTTTGCATTTTTTTTTCTTAACTCGTCACTCAATAACAATAAATGTAAATTTTTTTATCTGCACTTTTAAGCATATCTTCAACTTCTCTCCGAATGCATATTAGAACAATCCTATCCTTAGCAAATCCTAAAATTGAAGAATCACATAATAAAATCTTTTGGAATGTGGGATACAAGTACATAAATAAAGGAAAAAACACAGATATATTTTTGTCGTGTTAGTGGTGTCTTACTTGATTTATGTCTTTTTTCAAATTGATTTTTTTTGTAGGTGTTGTTGCCGGGCCTTGCATTTGCTTTATATTATTGAGGTATGTTCTTACTTTTCTCTGATAAAATATTATATCAAGTTTTACTCTATTTATTTGGCTTCGATATTCTTGGATGAAATTTTGTTGTGTTTATTTTTTCTACAATTCTTCTAAATGTCTTTAAGCACATTTAGCCTATGCGTACGAATTTTTTTATTGTTTCGTTAAAGAAGCTATTTTCTTCTCATATATTTGGGTGGTATCTACAACTACTTTTTAATATATCAAATTTTCTAGCCGATGGTACTACTATTATTATTTTGTCAATTTACACTAGAAAATATGATTAAGGAAACTTATCAATAATAAAGTTATTGGCAGAAGATAAGAATAGAAAAGAAGAGTTAACTATATATATATATATATAATCTAATATAAAAACAAGTTAGAAGTTCTCCAGAAACGATTCTTAATTTTTTAATTTATCATTTCTAGATAATGTTAATACTTTAATAATTTATTAGATTTAAAAATTTTCAATTAACGTGGAATCTGCCCTGTAGTCATGCAGCATTAATTTCAACTTCTTAAAATTTGAAAAACTGAAACTTTTGCATTAGTTCTTCATCCTGGTCATTAGAAACCCGTATTTAAGCCCCAAACATAGGACTTAAATCACACTATCACATTATCTAGCCGACAAAATCTTTAAAATTATTCCAATAACATTTTGAATTAATCATAAGCTTTGAAATCATCTATTATTTTATTAAAAATTAAATTTTCCAAAAATTAAATTAACATATAATGTCTTTTAAATTTACAAGAAATTAGTCATTTTTAGTAAATATATGATTTTATAATAAAGCTATTACAAATAATTCTAAAATGTATTTATTTTAAAAAATGATTTTAAGTTTAAAAGTCATATGAAACTTTTCTATAACAATTAAAATGTCATATAAAAGTCAAGAGATTAATATCTATTTAAAAAAGGTGAAAATTTTTATTTTTTATTTAAAAAGTTAAAATTTTTAATTATTGTTATGATTTTATATCTTATTTATAATTATTAAATTATTTAATAATTTAATAATATTATTATCAAAAATTAATTATAAACTATTATTTTCAATGACTTCTTAAATTGTATCGTGAGAGATTTGATAAATTAAAGTGATATAAACTTATCAAGAGTGTTGTATATATGATATTTTTGTTTCAAAATTATTAATTTCTTTTGAACTGAAAATTTATATTGATTCCAATAATTAAATTGCATAAATTTATGTTATATATTAAAATTTACCAACATAGTATAAAATTATTTTAACCTAAATTACCATTAATTACTTAAATTTATTTGCAAAATATAATTGTTTAATATAGAATTAAATTGTACGCATATATAAAAAATTTATTATATAATTATACAATGAAGAACAACAATTACATGTTGATAATTTTATCTTATTATGTTAATTTATGGCTATATTTTTTCTTCATTTTCTACAAGATCTTTTTATAGCGTGTATACTTGATTGTTTTTCCCTTCATTTTAGGCTTATCTACTTTCGAAGATGGATAGAAATGCCAAAAGGCATAAAAAGTATGCTGAAATGCCAGAAAATAAAAAATGTGACCTTCTACAACGGCGCCGAGAAGCTTATGTTGCAAATAAGAGTAATGCTGCTCTTTTTTTGTCGTAGAAATAAGAGGTCTAAAACTAATCTGTCCAAGATGACAAATAATTTTATCGACCTTATTCGTTTATAGGAGAATGTCGATGTCAACTAGTTTGTGATCAACCTGTTAATTTTACCATTGATAACATTATTGCAGATGATCAACTGTTTCTTCATCCTTCCAGTAGTCAATTGGTACAAAATCCACCTACTGATTTTTGCGTGGATCATGTCAGTGTGAATCACTCTTCTTTTCGACTACGGGAAGTTGTCGGTAGAGAATCAGCAGTTGATGTGTCTAATAATATGCATCAAAATTTGGATTGTCCAAATATATCTTTCTCTTCTGTTTTATCGACCTTAAAGGCACCTGTCCAGGATCAAGTTATACATCTTCTTAGTGATATTCTTTGTAGTTTTATATTATTATTGTTCCTCAAAGTGAACTTTTATAAATCTTTTTAGGAACCATCATCATTCTCATTCAAAATTAACGTGCCTAAAGAACTGTCCTGCTAAACCTCTACAGCTTCCTTTCGTTCCCAACTGTGAGCATTGTGGTGCCAAAAGATTCTATTTAGAGCCCCCATCATATTGTTGTTCATCAGGAAAGATTTCTATTGTGGCTCCTCAAATGCCATATGCTCTAAAACGATTATTTATTGACAGTGATGAAGAGTCTGAGCATTTCAGGAAGAATGTTCGTACATATAATAATAATGTGGCTTTTATTTCATATGAAGCTAGATATGATCGAGAATTAACAAAAAATAAGAAAGGTGTTTACACATTTCGTGTTCAAGGTCAAGTTTATCATTTCTTTGACATTTTAGTTTCGACAACTAATAAAATGTTTGGTTTCTAACTCTATTTTTTATACTGACGAGGAACTTACAAAAAGGACAAAATGTTGTGATAAACTTATTGAGGATACATTAAAATTGATTATGACAGTCCTACAACATAATCCCTACGCTAAGCTCCTCGGGAGTCTTAGAGACATTCCAACACTTAACAATCAGATAATAGTCTTGACGTGTTATCTTGGCTTGATCAACATGTATACAAACTTCCTACAGCGTCACAAGTAGCAACTATATGTATTGAGATGGATGACGAAAGGGTTGATCATTCTCCATGCATCCAAGTGTATAGTCATTCAAGCACAAGTTATAGAATCAAATCTTACTATGCTTGTTATGATCCCCTTCAGTATCCTCTTTTATTTCCTCGTGGTGAATCAGGATGGCATTATGGAATTAAGCGGTTGTTTTCAAAGAGAATGAGAAACAATGTTCCAAATAAGGGATGTGACATTAATTTCAGTTTTTTTACTGATCCATTTGATTTGTTTAATATGAAGAATACATGCAAGTTTTTCTTATCTTATTTCATTTTTATAGTGTTGTCTAACCTTATGCTTTTATTTATTCGATTTGTTTATATAATTTTTAGTTACTGGTCAAGGATACTGTGAAGAAGGGACTATTTCTGCTAAAGAGTATTAGTGTTATAGGCTCCAAATAAGAGAATATGATAAGTCAATGCTGCTCTATAGCTTAAGGCTACTTCAGCAATTTATTATGGGTGCTTATATAAAGATTGAAACAGCCAGACTTAATTTCCACATAAAGAGGTAAGGACAGAGATATTACAGGATGTTTTGGACAGTATTGCCATTGATCAAACTGATGGTTATCAAATTAGCCATCGAGTTGTGCTCTCGACTTCGTTTGTTGGTGATCCAAGGGACATGAAACGTCATTATCTTGATGCAATAGCTCTAGTACAGAAGTATGGTAAACTTGACATTTTCCTCACCATGACTTGCAACCCAATGTGGAAGGAGATTCAAGATAACCTTGAGTTTTATGAAAAGCTACAAAATAGGCTTGATTTATTTGCCATAGTTTTTAAGGCTAAATTTGAGATCTTTAAAAATGAACTAATCAATAAACAAATCTTTGGAGAGATTGCCGCATATGTTTATGTTATTGAGTTCCAAAAGTATGGTTTTCCTCATGCTCATTTGTTACTGATACTTAAGCCACATTCTAAATTACTTAATCCAGAATCTTATGACCAAATCATATCTGCTGAAATACCATATCCTGTTTAAAATTTGCAGTTATATTCTCTTATCATTAAACACATGATCCGTGACCCTTGTGGTCATATGAATAAGGACAGCCCTTGATAGTTTGCAAATTCAACATGTTTTTGGTCCTTAATCCTTTGCTTATTTAGAGTTTATTGTGCTTAATTATAAGATTCTACTTAGTTTTTCTTACTTTGATTAGGGGCAGTTTGTAACATCCCCTCACCAATAGGAAGGGTATATTGGTAAATTGCCATGTTTAGGAGTGTATAATGTATAGTGACAT
>JAOTJB010027032.1:0-10578 GCA_027123815.1 Erythroxylum minutifolium
TATTAATAATAAATATTTTCATTACAATATTGTAACTGGAAGAAAATTAAGTTATATGTAAATACACTTGCTTTCCAGGGCACTATATTTACATAACCCTAACAATCTCCCACTTGCCCTAAAGTAAGTTTGACATATCTGTCATTCGTATACCTTCTAGGTGAACCTTGAAGCTCTTCTGTAACAAAGTCTTCGTGAATGGATTGGCAAGGTTTCAATCTGTGGGAATCTTTACCACATTCACCTCACCACATTGTATTATCTCCCTTATGAGACGATACTTTCTCTCAATGTGTTTGGTGGCTTTGTGGTTCCAAGGTTCTTTAGAATTAGCCACTGCCCTACTATTTTCACAATAAAGTGTAATGGCCTTTGTCACCTCAAGAACTACCTCAAAATCCTTTAGGAACTTGCGGAGCCATATTGCTTCTTTTGCTGCTTCATAAGCGGCAACATACTCAGCCTCCACAGTCGAATCAGTAACACAAGATTGCTTGACACTCCTCCAGGCTATGGCTCCACCTCCCAAAGTAAGCATAGAACCAGAATTTGATTTCACTAAGACAACATCAGATTAGAAATAGAAATCTATATATCCCGTTGGAATAAGGTCACTTTTAGAGTAAACAAGCATGCAATTCTTCGTCCTACAAGGATACTTCAGTATGCACTTGACCACAGTCCAATGCTCCATTCCAGGATTAGACTGAAATCTACTTACTAGTCCCACCGTGTAACAGATATCTAGTCTAGTGCAAAGCATAGCATACATCGAACTTCCAAATGCTGAAGCATATGGATTGTTGTGTATACGTTCGACCTCCTTTTAGGTCTTAGGTGCTTCCTCCTTTGAAAGTTTGATTCCATGTCTAATAGGTGTGAAACAACTCTTGGAATCCTGCATGACAAACTTATTAAGCATGTTCTCAATGTAAGTCAGTTGAGACAAGGCTATATGTTTGTTCTTATGATCCCTTATGAGCTTGATCCGTAGAATATAGCTAGCTTCTACCAAATCCTTCAATGAGAACTATTCGTTAAGCCATCCCTTGACCATAGATAACATTCCTACAACATTTCCAATAAGTAAAATATCATAGACATATAAAATTAGGAAAGTAACCTTACCTTCTTGTATCCTTTTATAGACACAAGGGTCATCTAGGTTTTGTATGAATCTATAGGTTTTGATAGCCTTATCAAACCTAATGTTCCAAGACCTAGATGCTTGCTTATGTCCATAAATGGACCTTTGCAACTTGCATACCTTATGCTGATTACTTGGCTTAACAAATCCTTCTGGTTGGGCAATATAAATGGTCTCCTCAAGATCCCCATTAAGAAATGTGATCTTGACGTCCATTTTTCATATTTCATGATCGAAATAGGCTACTATGGCCAAAGGAATTATGATGGACTTAAGCATGGCAACTAGAGAAAAAGTCTCCTCATAGTCTATACGCTCTTTTTGAGTATAGCCCTTGGTTACTAATCTAGCTCTAAAAGTCTCTATCTTTCCATCAAATACTCTCTTCCTTTTGTAGATCCATTTACACCCTATGGCTTTTACACCTGGTGATAGACCTACAAGGATCCATACTTCATTGGCATACATGGAATCTATTTCCAATTCCATTGCCTTAAGCCACTTTTCTGGATCAACGTCATTAATAGCCTGTGTATAAGTAATAGGATCCATTACTTCTTAGTTTGAGATAGCAATTATGCCTTCTCCTAGACCTAGATACCTGTCTAGTTGTCTTACAACCCTCCCACTACATCTAGACACTACTTGACGCTTAGGCTACTCTTCCGATTCAACTCTTGAATCTATTTTGACATCTTATTCTGCTATATACAAATCAACTCTTGGTTTGGATGAAATAGCTAACTCCTTTAGTACTACTTCACTTCTTCCTTTTTGATTTCTCTTGAATTCTTCCTCCAAAGAGGTCGCATTTGTCGACATAAATACCTTCATATACTGAGGACTGCAAAAATAGTACCCTCTTTTACCCTTAGGATATCCTACAAACAAACATAATTCTAACCTTGGTTCTATTTTTATGGATTCAGGTCTTAAAACATGGGCTGGGTAGCCCTAAGTCCTCAAGTGCTACAATAAAAACACTTTACTAGTCCACAACTCCCTAGGTGTTTTAGGCACCGATTTGGATGGACCAAAGTTAAGAAGATAAATTTTCGTTTATATGGCATATCTCCGTAACGATTTTGGAAGGCTAGCGTAAGACATCATTGATCTTACCATTTCCAATAAAGTCCTATTCCTCCTATCAACTACACCATTCTATTGTGGTGTTCTAGGAGTTGAAAAGTTGGAAATAATTCCATTGTCAATTAGAAATTGTTAGAACTCTCTAGATAAGGACTCACTACCTCGATCTGATTGAAGTTGTTTTAGTGGCTTGCCAAGCTGCTTCTCAGCTTTAGCTTTAAATTCTTTGAACCTTTCAAAGAATTCACTCTTTCTGTGCTTCAAATACAAATAGTAATGTCTAGAGTAATCACCTATCAAGGTTATGAAGTATTCATAACCTCCTCTAACTTGTACTTTCATGGGCCCACACATATCAGTGCATACTAAGTCTGACATGGATTCAAATCTATTTCCTTTAGAAGGAAATGAGGCCTTGGTCATCTTTCCTTCAATACAAGACTCATAGGTGGGCAATGGACCATTGTCTAAGCTCGTAAGGATCCCATCCTTCACTAACCTATCAAGTCTTTTTTTATTGACATGACCTATCCTTAAGTGCCACAGATATTTTTAATTAATGTTAGAGTCATTGGATATTCTTAGTTTTATTAATTCTGTGGTGTCTAGTGAGCCTGTCATAGGTTCTATAAAGAACAATCCCTATTTAATTACCGCAATACAAATAAAATCCTTATTCTTATATATTGAAACAACATTTTCAAAATATAATGAATAACCAGATTTTATTAAACAAAAAACAGAAACCATGTTCCTTATAACCATTGGGATGTAATATACATCCTCCAAATATAACCTATGAGTACTAAGAAAGTCTAAGATAACTACTCCTACTGCTTCAGTTGGAACGTAGGATCCATCCGCTATCATGACTTGAAAATATCCTTTAGGTAATCTTTTCCTTTGCTGGAACCCCTGCATAATATTGCAAACATGGTCAGTGGCTCCTAAACATAATATCCAAGAATTAGATTAATTTGCCACATTTCTAGTTCTAAACAAACCTAGGAAACCCGTACCTTGTTTGTTCTTTAGGGTCTCAAAGTAAACCACATAGTTCCTCTTTTGGTGGCCCTTCTCACCACAATGGAAACACTTTCCCTTAGTGCCCTCTTTGGCCTTCTTTTTCGTGGGTTGGGCCTTGACTCCTATTTGAGCCTTCCCTTTCTTTTCACCCTTCTTCTTTGGCTTGCCCTTACCCTTAGGCTTAGAAGAAGATGCTACATGAGCCTCTGGCACACTAGCCCTGATATTTAATATCTCCTTTGTATTCTGGAGGGTATTCATCAACTCACTCAATGTGTAATTCTTGGTGTTGAGCTCATAGTCCAACTTAAACTGCTAAAAAGAGGAGTTACCTATTGATGATCATGATCATCTGCATTTTGGCATCCATTTCTGCCCCAAGCAACTCAGCCTCAGTAACCGCAGAGATTACCTTAAGCATGTAATCCCACACCGGTTCACCAGGCTTTTGTCTGAGATTGTGAAAGTTTTGGATAGCTTTCACCCTTGTAGAACTGGTCATCACATCAAACATCTCATGTAGGTGATGGACCATTGCATCGGCATTTTGTATGCCTGCAAGTTGCTTCTGCAACATAGTGCTGATAGAAGCCAGAATATAGCATTTGGTTGTCTTATCAGCATTTTGCCATCGCTCATATTGCTAGACTTGCTCAGGAGTGGATTTATCACCCGGAGGTGCAGGCTCATTATACATTGATACCCATGAAATTCGTTCATATTGGTGAATGATGTCGAGGATACATCTCCTTTCATTAAATTTCTCTCTAATTTCCAATTTTTTATTAGTCAAGAGCGTTGTGAGTGGATTCATATTATGGTTATTATGTCTGAAAATATAAATTATTAAAGAAAGAGCAAACTAGGCAAAATTATTGGAACTTTGTATAAAATTATGATGCTTGTATGCATGATGATAGATTTAACAAAATTAAAAAATTAAATCTTTATACGACAGTTATTTTTCTTATCTATAACGAACTAAATGACGGTAGGCCATCTTATCTATTAAAAGAAAAACTAGGATCCTCCCACTCAAAAAGTTACCAAGCATCTTCATGCCTAACTCTTTGAGAAGCATCATAATTTGGTCCATGCATTTAGCAACAAAGCCACATTGGGCAGGTTATTCATAAAACATGTTGAGTGTGCAACCATTTGATTCATCCACTAAAGGTAATTGCAAGCCATGCCTCAGTAGGAGGTCACATTTGCTACCAATAAGTAGACTTATCCTTTAGGAGACCCAAACCATGCAAGATCTAGGATTCATGTCCTTCGATGGGGAGTAACACTTCACTACATGCAAATGGGTCATCTTATAGAGACCGTGGACTCTCACATGAGCATCTTCTCCCACTCATCTTTTTTTATCTTTAATTTTTAATAATTACCATCTTGTCTAGATGCAATTTATTAACCATCCTATATTGTTTCAATATATATCTCATACATAATGAATGCATGTCAAAACCTAGGGTTGGTAATTTTTCTAAATGGCATACATTTACATAATATCGCATATTATTAGCTTCCATCATCCATTCATCTCATGAATGAAACAGCTATTTTTGGTTGTCCATCCTAGAAAAATAAAAGAAAATTACAAGGCCTTTAGGCCCAAAAATTCTTCTTAGACTTAGATCTTCGCTTCAAATTCTTCGTTCGCACGACCTGGCCCGTTCGATAAAAACGAGTTCATGACATTTTTTTAGAAAAAACCTGATTTGTAAATAGTAAAAAAAATTCCATCACTTGAAAAAATTAAGAATTAACAGAATTTAATCAAAATAAAAACTGCCATTAACAAAAAATAAAAAAACTGAAAACATTTACCTACTTTTCTTCGATCCATGGCTGCTCCGTCTTCATAGTTATAGAATTTTTTACAATACAATAATGAAAACAGAAAAATTAAGATAAGTAGGAAACATGGCAATGATAGGCCAGCCTTCTTATTACAAACTAATCGAAGAAAAATTACAAGGTAAACTAATTTTCTATGGACAACTAAAACAACAAACCAAAACATACACAACATATATTTTTATCACATAAAAAAATTGCAGCATACATAATTTAATTTAATTGCCAACCTATGCCATATATAGGAACCCAATCATGCATAATAAAACCGACTTTGATACTAGTTATTGGATCGAGAACGAAAACATGATTGATTTGATGTTATGCTTTTGTTGCATTTTGATTAATCATGTATAATAAAACCGACTTTGATACTAGTTATTGGATCGAGAACGAAAACATGATTGATTTGATTAAACAATAAATTTCAAAAAATTTTCTAAAATCAAAATGCAACGGAAGCGTAACATCAAATCAACATGCTTTAATCTATTTATGTTACGGTATAAGGAAATCAAAAAATTTTATCGACTCCTTACTACAGTTTTGACTCCTCACTGCTGTGTCCTTAATCAATCTGATCTAGCACTTGTTCTCCTTGGATAACTTGGTTATCAAGATCCTTTGGTGGGAAAGGAGAAGAAAAATTGGATAGCAAACTTTCTGCTATATTTGGCTAGTTTAAAAAGAACAACAAAATTAAGACATTCTCTATTGCTATAGCTGACTACTTTTTAGAACAAAAAAAAAGACCTTCTCTTTTGCTATGTTCGGCTAATTTGGAGATAATGGAGAGAGACAAAAAATTTCACACGTTAATTACACCAAAGCTAAAATGAAAATTCTATCTTTTCAAGTCTAACACCTTAGAGGTTAATGTGAAAGAGCAAGAGTTTAAAAGCCATGCACGTTTATTTTAGAAAAAATGCTAAAGGACATGCATACCTTTTGATACAATACCTGGACATGCTTTTTAGAATTCAAAAAAGGAGTACGTGTTCTCTCTTTTAAATGAGCACCACCGAATGTACATGAAGAGAGTGGAGAGAGCAGAAGCCAAACTCATCCATTCATTTTTTAATGCATTCCAAGAGCTGTGCATTTTATTCCATATTAAAACAAGCCATCAACCTTTTAATGATGAGCATTATATTAACGCCCACTCCACTATAAAACTAAGACATTAGGCATGATAATAACATGATCATTTAATGTCCAAAGACATTGATGTAGGTATCACTGAAAAAGTCTTAATATCAGTTTTGCTTAGTATTAATTTTTTTATAAATTTTAATTCAATTAATCTAGTTAATTAAATGAAAATCTAACCTAGTATTAAATGTTTCTTTGGGCTTATAATTAACAATTAATTAGTGTAAGCCTAACAGTTAATTATAGGCTTAAGACCCAATTTAAATAACTCTTAATTAAATTATTCCAGTCTTATTGGCCCGAATCCAATTCATCCATTTCGCTCCAAACTGTCTCATTTTCTTTCCGATAACCTCCGTTTATTTTTCTTACTTTCCTTGATAACCTTCCCAGAAGCCAAGTGGAGAATCTAATTGGACTTAAATAATTCAAGCTCCAATAAAACCGAAATTAATTTAATCTCATTATAATTAATTCCGACTTATTAACCAAATGTCATTCCACTAAAGCCAATTGGTTGATCTCTTGAATTACTTAAAATTATGAGACAACATGTTTCAAAAATATTAATTTGATGTTCAATTGTAAACTCTATTATGAACCATATTATAGCCATTCACATAATAAAAGGTAAAAATAACGTTTTGCCCTTATGTTGGTTTTTCCTTCTAGATCTTCTGTTTCACTCTATATGGTAATTAACACACAAGATCTAATCTTAGTGTTAAGACTTGATGGGTTGCTAGTCCATCAAACTACTAGTGCTAGTTTAATCACCAATCTCTATAAAACATCTAGAAGTGATGATATCACTATAAACTCTTTATTTGAATAAATGTTTCCTTATGCATGTTTCAATTAATAATTCTAACATGCAGAAACTGGATTGATACCCTATAAAACTCCATTTTGATCATATCAAGAATTATAACGACACACACATGAGTTCACCACTCATCAAAATTGTGGTTCGTAATAAACGAATGCTAAAGTGTATGTTTTAAGATTAAAGTAACGGCCTACTTTATTCTTTAAAAAACATACGCGATTTCAGATTCATTTAATAGTGTCATTATCGATAGTTAACTACTATCATGATTTGAAACTCATCATTCCCTTGAAGTAAACTCGTTTACTTTCACAGAGGTAAATCCCAATACTAAAGTCTAAACCATAATCAAGCGACCAACTTGATTATTCGATTGTGAATCAATTAATTTAGATCCTAATAATATATATGTCTCCCACACATCTCCATGTATATATATATATATTACTTACAAAGGAACCTTGGTACCTTATGACTAGTTATATTATGCTCATACAAATAAAACCAAACTCTTTTGTTTTATTATTAAAAAATATTTTCATTGCAAAATTATAACTAGAAGAAAATTAAGGTACATGTAAATACACTTGCTTTCCAGGGCACTATATTTACATAACCCTAACAATCTCCCACTTGCCCTAGAGCAAGTTTAACATATCCTTCATTCTCGTTCCTTCTAGGTGACCCTCAAAGCTCTTCTGTGACAACATCTTTGTTAACGGATCAGCAAGGTTTTTATCTGTGGTAATCTTTACCACATCTACCTAACCACGTTGTATTATCTCGCTTATGAGATTATACTTTCTCTTAAGGTGTTTGGCGACTTTGTGGTTCTGAGGTTCTTTAGAATTAGCCACTGCCCCACTATTATCACAATAAGGTGTAATGGCCTTTTCTGCCTCAAGATCTACCTCCAAATCCTTTAGGAACTTGCAGTGCTAGACTGTTTCCTTTACTGCTTCACAAGCGGTAACATACTCAGCCTCCTTAGTCGAATCAATAACATAAGATTGCTTGACACTCCTCCAGACTATGGCTCCATCTCCCAAAGTAAATATAGAACCAGAAGTTGATTTCCTTGAATCAACATCTGATTAGAAATCAAAATCTGTATATAATGTCGGAATAAGGTCACTTCTAGATTAAACAAGCATTAAGTTCTTCGTCCTATGAAGATACTTTAGTATACACTTGACCGCAGTCCAATGCTCCATTTTTGGATTGGACTGGAATTTGCTTACCAGTCCTATTGTGTAACAGATATCCGATCTAGTGCAAAGTATGGCCTACATTAAACTTCTAACTGTCTAAGCCTATAAAACGTTATGCATGCGTTTGACCTCCTCTTAGGTCTTAGGTGCTTGTTCCTTTGAAAGTTTGATTCCATGTCTATTAGGTGTAAAACCCCTCTTGGAATCCTGCATGTCAAACTTATTAAGCATGTTCTCAATGTAGGTTAGTTAAGACAAGGCTATCTACTTGTTCTTACTATCCCTTCTAGAATATAGCTAGCCTTTCCCAAATCCTTCATTAAGAACTGTTCGTTCAGGGATCCCTTGACCATAGATAACATTCCTACATCTTTCCCAATGAGCAGAATGTCATCGACATACAGAATTAGGAAAGTAACATTGCCTTCTTTTATCCTTTTATAGACACAAGGCTCATCTAGGTTTTGTATGAACCCATAGGTTTTCATAGCCTTATCAAACCTAATGTTCCATGACCTAGATGCTTGCTTAAGTCCATAAATGGACCTTTACAACTTGCATACCTTATGCTCATTACCTGGCTCAACGAATCCTTCTAGTTGGGCCATATAAATGGTCTCCTCAAGATTCTCATTAAGAAATGTAGTCTTGACCTCCATTTGCCATATTTCATAATCGATATAGGCTATTATGGTCTAAAGAATTATGATGGAATGAAGTATGGCAACTAGAGAAAAAGTCTCCTCATAGTATATACCTTCCTTTTGAGTATAACCCTTAGCTACCAATCTAGCTTTAAAGGTCTCTACCTTTCCATCAAATTCTCTCTTCCTTTTGAAGATCCATTTACACGCTATGGCTTTTACACTGGGTGGTAGATCTACAAAGATCCATACTTCATTGGTGTATATGGAATCTATTTCCAATTCCATTACCTTAAGCCACTTTTCTGCATCAACGTCATTAATAGCCTGTGTATAAGCAATGGGATCCGTTACTTCTTAGTCTGAGATGGAAATTATACCTTCTCTTAGACCTAAATACCTGTCTGGTTATCTCACAACCCTCCCATTATATCTAGGCACTACTTGACGTTCAAGCTGCTTTTTTGATTTAACTCTTGAATCCATTTCGACATCTTGCTCTGCTATATTTGAATCAACTCTTGGTTTAGATAAAATAGCTAACTCCTTAAATACTACTTCACTTCTTCCTTTATGATTTCTCACAAATTCTTCCTCCAAGAAGGTCGCATTTGACACAAATACCATCTTGTCCTGAGGATTGTAAAAATAGTACCCTTGTGTACCTGTAGATATCCTACAAATAAACATACCTCTAACCTTGGTTCCATCTTTGTAGATTCAGGTCTTAGAACATGGGCTGGGTAGCCCCATGTCCTCAAATGCCGCAATGAAGACACTCGTCCAATCTACAACTCCTTAGATGTTTTAGGCACCGATTGGGGTGGAGCAAAGCTAAGAAGATAAGTTCCCATTTGTATGGCATATCCCAAAACGATTCGGGAAGGCTAGTATAGGACATCATTGATCTTACCATTTCCAATAGAGCCATATTCCTCCTCTCAGCTACACCATTATATTTAGGTTTTCTAGGAGCTAACAAGTTGAAAACAATTCCATTGTCAATTAGGAATTGTTGGAACTCTCCAGATAAGTACTCACCACCTCAATCCAATCGAAGTTGTTTTAATGGCTAGCCTAGCTGCTTCTCAGCTTCAACTTTGAATTCTTTAAACCTTTCAAAGGACTCACTCTTTTTGTGCATCAAATACAAATATCCATATTTAAAGTAATCATCCATAAAGGTTATGAAGTATTCATAACCTCTTCTAGCTTATACGTTCATGGGCCCGTATACATTAGTACGTACTAGGTCCAACGTGGATTCAGATCTGTTTCCTTTGGAGGGAAATGAGGCCTTGGTCATCTTTCCTTGAATACAAGATTCACAGGTGTAATGGATCATTATCCAAGCCCGTAAGGATCCCATCCTTCACTAACCTGTCAAGTCTTTTCTGATTGATATAAGTCATCCTTAAATGCCACAGATATTTTGAATTAATGCTAGAGTCACTAGAATTTCTTGGTTTTATTAATACTATGGTGTTTGGTGAGCCTGTCATAGTTTCTATAAAGAACAATCTCTGTTTAATTACTACATTACAAATAAAATCCTTATTCTCATATATTGAAACAACATTTTCAAAATATAAGGAATAACTAGATTTTATTAAA
>JAOTJB010027058.1:0-10578 GCA_027123815.1 Erythroxylum minutifolium
TCTATTATCACAATTCAATCATATATATATCACATACATGCTCTCCAATCCTTTCTCTAGCATTATAAGATGTCATAATACTCAACTTCTCATTCATCTTTACTCAATACACATTTCTCATCTTCTTTAAATCATACTAACGTTTATATGAAAACCTTCATTCCTATTATACTCATAATTTTCCAGATTTTGGTACTTTGATACCAATAATTCATTCACTATGCTATAACCTCATTTGTTAATCTAAACATTTCACATATTTAATCATTTATTTCATCATCAAATTAAGTCCATTCCAAGCTTAAATGTATCATAGGAAAGTACCTAACCATTTATTGTTTCAACCATCACATAAAAGAAGCGCATTTCATGTTTCATTCCATGATCGTGGGATTTGTTAACAGAAACTTTCCCAGCCTTTCTTGCAATCCAAAACTCCAATAAATTATCTTCCAATTTTTTCAGTTTTTTAACTCTTATATGTTACAACCAAACCATCTTATACTCAACTAATCATTTCTACTTCATTTTCTCTAACTATCATCTTATTTCTTCTCTTTTTAAGACACTACACTTATGTTTTCTCTAACTTCAAACTCATTCTATTTCCTCACATAACAACTTATAACTTATGGTGTTCATATTCTCAAAAATAGAACACAATATGTATATATTCATCCATCAATTTTCTACACTCTATCCATACAATAAATTAGATCATATACACATCTCTTCTTTTGTCAATTGTCAACTCTCATTCAAAGACCAATTTTACTATTAATCATTTATACAAAAACAAGACATCTATATGCTCATTTTTTCACAAACATTTCAACATATGTTGATCACCATTCTATGATCTGTCAACTTCTAACTATCATAAGTTATTTCTCATCATATAAAAAAAGAAAGATATGAATATGTCCATTTATTCATCCATGATACACATTAAAAATTAACTTCATTTTTATATTCATTTCTCCTCTTAAACTATCATCAAAATATGTCTATCAGGCAAGCCATGAAGAACAATATACTAATTACTTGATTAGCTCAAATCTTCTTTAATCACCATGAAACCCTAGCTCCTCCAATCTTTTCACAATCATCATATATATACAAGAATAAGATGGAATAGAACTGGGTTTCATCAACATGATGAAGGTAACAAGGTGTTGAGGTAGTAAGGTGAAGGATGATAACACAAGCTCAATGTAAGAAGAGTGAGAGTGAGACTGTTATTAGATCAAGGTTACTTGCTCTAAGTTTTACTAATTTTTAATCTTGGTAATTACCTTAAACGCACGGGTCATTTGCGTAGCACTTAAGGTAAAGATCCCACGAGAAAGGGAACTAGTTCTAAAATCTAATGACGACTAAGTTCGCAAAACCTAATTAAATAACTATTGCAGAAATTAAAATTAATCAAGAATCAAATATGAGAATTTAAATCACCAAAAAGAAAAAACAGAAGCAAACTCACACAAATAATTCGAAACTCAACCTAGAAGTGACCAATTGAGAGAAAGGGGAATTTATTCGAAATTAAAGAAAATTTATTCAATTATAAAACTTTTGATTTAATGGGCCTAGACGATCCTAGGGTGAATTACTCTCTATCGAGTTATAATTCTTAAACCTAATTAATATTGCCTAATTCAAATTGTGGAAATTACAATCTCTCGATCTGCAATTTGTCCAAAATCTTTATTAGTTCTAACACTGTCTATTAACCTATAGGGAATTTGTGCTCGATCTCTTATTACACGACTCTACTAGTTTGATTCAATTCTCTACCTATCATTTTAATTAACTCTTGTTAACCTAAATAGATGATTTTTACCGACTCACCCTCTCAGTTTATTGCCCAGTTATGAAGAATTGAATTAAATCACAATAAATCGAAATAAAACACAATCAAACCAATCTTATTAATCTCAAGAATAAATAAACCCGAAGGTGAGTTTAGAAAAAAGCATCAACATTCAACGACGAATATCTCTAATCAATCTTAAGACTCTATACATCAATGAAATTGAAATAACGACTAGAATATACTTTTGAAATGGATTTCGAAGTTACAACTATGGGAAACCATCTGTACGTCCCGTTAAGCGTGTCTCTGTGCCTCTCTTCCTTCGTCTCCTTCCTTGATCGATTGATCTCTAACTAGGTTTTCTCTCAGATTTTTGACAGAGTTTCTCTCTTTTTACAACTCTTGACTCTCTCTAATCTCCCTTACGGCTGCTAAGTATTGTTCTATTTATTCTGTAGTAGCCCTAGATCAAACTTGTGGTCAAAATGGTCTAAAAATCACCCACAATTCAAGTTTTTTAGTCAGACTAATGCAGGGCACAATCGTGGCCTGACTTGTCGTTCTCTGTTACGATCGTGGCCTTACGGCCACTGGCTCCTCCTCTTCTATCACTATCGTGGCCTCTGTATATAATCGTGGCCTATATCTTTTAGCCTGAAACTCTTCAAATCTTCACCGTTCTTCCTTGTTTACCCTGCAACACTAACACACACATCAAGGTACCTAAAAAATATACAATTTAAGCCCAAAGATTCATACTAACCCAATAAAACACTCAAACACAAAAAAAATCTAATTAAACCCTAAATGCCTGCTCAACACTCAATTTAACACAAAATACATAACAAATTAAACCCTAAAATATCATACAAAGCACTACTATCAACATCCCCCCACTTAAATGTTTGCTTCTCCTCAAGCAAACAAGACAACAACATGCAAAATATACAATGCAATAATGAGACAATGGCTTCGATCTTCATGAAATTAATTTAATCTCGAACACAATCAATCGGTTGTGTCGAACCATTAACATGCAAAATAAGTGTCTAGAGGCTTTGAACTAAATATACAACTAACTAAAGAGCAAGTGTTAAGCTATTTATACTTTTCAATTGTGCTCACATATTAATAATTTTTCAATCCCTCAGGCTTGATAACTGTTCCTAGGTATAGTTCCATGAAACTTCAAGTCTAATATAAGTCCGTTAGGTTTTTATTTAAACAAAAAATTCATATTTTTTCTGGACTTAGTCTTTTGCTCCGAGGCAAACATTTGTGATTAATGTCGATCCAGTTACTTAACTAAGTCAATTATTAACAACTTGGTTGAAACATCATTATAGCATTTTTATGCGAAGGCACACATTTGTGATGCGTGTCGATCCGATTGCTCAGCTACATCACGTTTTCAACTAGCTACTAGCTCTACTCATAACCCGAAGGTCAGCAGAATAGTGATTTATTGAATTAAACTTTTTTTATTACCTACCTTGTTGCTTTTAGCTATTCATTTCCATGAAAAATACTAGTTGGGCTACTTAACCTAAAAGGCCTCAAATTATAAACGAATGCGACAATATATCAAGTGATAAATTTCCACTAAGTCCTAATTAGGCTGTATAATTGTCCAAAGGCCCCATAATTCGCTAATTTCGCAGGCTAATGATTGTTCCCAACCCAGTAGACTATGTCCAAAATTAAAAAAATTCACTCAGTCTAAGCCATTGACACATTCACACACTCACATTATGTAACCTAATACTATCATACAGTTTGCAAAATTCACATATAAAAGAAAAACAAAGAATCCCTCCCCACACTTGAATAACACATTGTCCTCAATGTGAGAAGGAACACACACAACATATACGTAAATAAAATGTGCAAACAAAAATTAAAATAACAAAAAATAGATAAAATTAACGATAAAAAGAAAAATAAAAATAAAATAAAAATAAAAATAATAGAAAAATAAATTACACAAAACAAAATAAAATGGAAGAAAAATTTTGGGTTAGACTTGAATCTTAAGGAGATGGAGGTGGTGATGGTGTGGGAGGTGGTAATTGAATACCCTGAGCATCAAAATGCGAAGGAGTTGGCGGTCTATTGCACATAAAACTACTATCACTAACATTTTAAAATAAAATCTAACTACTTGCTAGTTTATGGTCCTTAGCTTGACCTTTAATTCAGGGGGCATTTTTAAGTAATCAAAGACAAGGAAATCACTTCCTTATCTATAGGAAGTGCTCCTCCAAAATAAAGCTTGCACCGATGCCCATTGACCTTAAAAGTCTCTTTGTTAGCATTTTCCAATTGGAGAGCTCCATGATCAAAAACTTGAATTACTATGAATGGTCCACTCCATCTAGACTTCAACTTCCCTGGAAATAATCTTAACTGAGAATTATATAGCAGAACTGTGTCCCCTACTTTGAATTCCTTTTGCTTGAGACGAGCATCATGTCATTTCTTAACCTTTTCTTTGTAGAGTTTTGGCATTCTCATAGGCATTAAAATGGAACTCTTCGAGCCCATCCAATTGTAGAAGTCTCCTTTCGCCTGCATACTTCTAATCAAAGTTTACTGCTTTCATTCTCCAGTACGCTCGAAGTTCCAATTCAATCAGCAGATGACATGCTTTCCCGTTCACAAGTCTGTACGGAGTTGTTCCAACAGGTGTCTTAAAAGCTATCCAATAGGCCCATAAAGCATCATCCAGCTTTGCTATCCAATCCTTACTGGAATGGTTCACTGTCTTTTCCAGAATTCGTTTTAGCTCTCGGTTGAAAACTTCCATTTGGCCACTAGTTTGCGGATGGTATGGTGTAGCCACTTAATGGCGTACTCTGTATTGTTTGAGGAGGGCATTGAAAGGTTTGTTTCAAAAATGTGTGCCCCCATCACTTATTATTATACATGGCACTCTAAACTGATTGAATAGCCGTTTAATGAACTTTTGCACCACTTTCCCATCATTGGTCAAAGATGCTTTCGCTTTGGCCCATCGCAAGACATAATCGACTCCCACCAAAATGTACATGTGCCCCATTGAAGATGAAAATAGACCCATAAAGTCAATGCCCCAGACATCGAAGACCTCTACCTCTTGAATATTTGATAATGGCATCTCATCCCTTTTGGATATGTTACTTATCCTCTGACATTGATCATATTGTGTCACATAGGTTTATCCGTCCTTAAACAGCTAAGGCCAGTAAAATCCACTTTTTAGTATCTGAGCTGCTATTTTGTTGGCTCCATAATGTCCAACATATTGTCCTTCATGATATTGCTTAAAGATGTCTAACATTTCCTCATCCGGAACGCAATGTCACATTAACCCATCTGCACAAGCCTTATATAAGGTTGGTTCGTCCTATATATAACGGTTACAATCATGCAAGAACTTCTTCTGTTACTGATAAGAGAGATCTGAGGGAAGTTTACCACTAGCCACATAATTGGCAATATCTGCAAACCACAATGTAGTCAAGCTCTTGAGTAACATTAGAGTTTTATCAGGGAAATTCTCATTAATAGCATTTGTTAGCTAGCATTCCCCTCCCTCAAGTCTGGATAAGTGGTCAGCAATCACATTTTAGCTCCCTATTTATCTCTCACTTCTAAATCGAATTCTTGCAGTAGTAATACCCATCGAATTAACCTGGGTTTTGCATCCTTCTTATTAAAAAGGTATTTCAATGCTATGTGGTCGGTGAAGGCAATCACCTTTGATCGCAAAAAGTATTGTCAAAACTTATCACACGCATACACTAGTACAAGTAATTCCTTTTCTGTCATGGTGTAATTTAATTGGGGTCCTGCAAGAGTCTTACTCGCATAGTAGATTGCATGCAACTTCTTGTCTTTGCGTTGACCCAAAACGTAACCTATGGCCTGGTCACTTGCATCACACATTACTTCAAATGACAACGCCCAGTCTGATGGTGATAAAATTGGTGATGAAATTAATGCCTCCTTTAAAGTATTAAATGCAGACATACACTTTTCATTAAACATGAAGGGTACATCTTTGACTAAGAGGTTTGTTAAAGGTCTTGTAATATGTGAAAAATCCTTGATGAAGCGATAATAGAACCCAGCATGACCTAGGAATCCTCGCACACCTTTTACATTACTTAGTGGTGGAAGCTTCTCTATCACCTCTATCCTTGCTCTGTCAACTTCGAAACCTTAATGTGAGATTTTGTGGCCTAGCACTATCCCTTCTTATACCATAAAATGACATTTCTCCCAATTCAACACCAGATTTGATTCCTCACACCTTTGAAAAACTCTATCCAAATTAGTTAAACACAATTCAAATGAGTCTCCAAAAACTGAGAAGTCATCTATGAATACCTCCATTATATCTTCTATCATGTTTGTGAAAATTGACATCATGCATCTCTGAAATGTGACTGGGGCATTGCAGAGTCCGAAGGGCATCTATCTGTATGCAAAAGTACCATAAGTGCACGTGAATATGGTTTTTTCTTGATTGTCAAAGTAGATAAAATTTGATTGTAACTTGAATATCCTTTTAAGAAATAATAGAATGAATGGACAGGTACCCTTTCTATCATCTAGTCTATAAATGGGAGAGGAAAGTGATTCTTCTTAATCACTGAGTTAAGCTTCCGATAATCTATGCATACTCTCCATCCTGTGACTGTTCTTGTAGAAATTACTTCTCCACTTTCGCTTTCTATCACTGTTATTCCTCCTTTTTTAGGTACGCATTACACCGGGCTAACCAACTCATTATCAGAGATGGGATAAATTATCCCTACATTGAGGAGTTTAATGATTTCCTTCTTGACTACCTCCTTCATATTAGGATTTAACCTTCGTTGACGCTCCTGCACCATTTTACAATTGTCCTCCAAATTTATTCGGTGTATGCAAACATTCGGACTTATTCCTCGAATGTTAGCAATCTGCCATCCGATAGCTTTCATCCATTTCTTGACAACCTCCACCACCTTACTTTCCTGTTTTTCACTTAATTGATTGGAGATTATTGTTGGTAAGGTTTTATCTTTACCAAGAAAGTTATACCTGAGGTGTGTAGGTAATGGCTTAAGTTCTAATATTAGAGGCTTCTCTAAGGATGGTGGAGTGGGTGCTTCGGTCCGAACTAATTTATCTTGATGCACTGGAACATCTGTCCCCTCTATCTCCTTATATTCTGTAGAGTCAGGATTCTGGTGTTCATTATCATCCTCTGCTTCCAAAGACTTTACTTCTGCAATGCAACTCTTAATTTATTCTTACAGCTGGTAATCCAATATTTCAACCTTCATGCATGCACTGCTAGTTATTGGATTCTTTAAAGCCTTATTCATATTGAATTCAACCTGATCTTCTCTTATTTGAAGTGTCAATTTACCTTCGTGAAGATCAATTATGGCATTTCCTGTATTTATAAAAGGTTGACCCAAGATTGGTAGGTAGTTCTTATCTTCTTCAAAATCTAGAACTATAAAATCTACTGGAATAATGAACTTGTCCACTCGTATCAATACATCTTCCACTATTCCCAACGACCTTTTAATGGACGGTCTGCCAATTGAATTAATATCAAGGTAGCTTGACCTCTCCTAATTCCAACTTCCTGAATATTGACAAAGGCATAAGATTAATGCTAGCTCCCAGATCGCACAAACACTTAGTGAATTCCAATTCCCCAACCACACAAGGTATGGTGAAACTGCCTGGATCTTTCAATTTTGAAGGCATTTGACTGGTCACTTTTGAACTGCAAGTCCCAGTTAGGGATAACGTCTGATTTCTTCCTAAGTATGCTTCTTAGATAATATATCCTTTAAAATTTTTACGTATTTCGGCATATGTTCCAATGCCTCGACAAATGAGAGATTTATCTGTAGCATCCTTACCTTCTCATCAAACTTTGTAAATTGTTCATCTAACTTTTTCTTCTGTAGTCGTTGAGGAAAAGGTACCTTGGGCTGATATGGTGGAGGTGCAATGTATGGAGGGTATTCGCTCATGTCCACTTCTTGCTCCTTTCCTTGATTCTTCTCTATTGGCTGGATAGGCTCCTCTTTTGTCCTTATGGCCAGTTCATTTTCCTTCCCACTCCGAAGTGTGATAGCCTTTAGTTGTTCCTTTGAATTTCTTCCTGAGGTGCTAGGAACATTTCCAAACTTCTGTATCGAAAAGGCATTTGTCAGCTGACTAACTCAGGCTTCTAAATTATGAATGGAAGATGCATATTGCTTAATGACTTGCTCAAATTTATCTTCCAACTTTTTGTGTTCATCATCTAAAGTACCCAGCTTCTATCCAATTTAGCATCCATTGAGTTTGTTTTGTCTTGTGGGAAACTCGATTGTCCTTGGGGTCCGAACTGCCCTCCATTATTATTGTTAGACCAGGAGAAGTTTAGGTGATTCTTCCACCCAAGGTTATATGTGTTAGAGTAGGGATTATTACCCCCTCTATATCCAAATTGGGCTCCCATGTAATAAACTTGCTCCCACGTTGATATCTAAGAAGGCACATACTAACCGTTATCCAAAAAGGCACGTACTAACTATTCCCACATTGTAATGTTAGTGAGGCTCAGTGAATGATATCAAGCCTTCGCTCTATCCCTAAGCATAAAAGAAAACAGCCTAATTCTCACTGGGTCTTTCAACATTTGGTGATACTGGAAAGTATCACAGATTTTGATAAAACTCAAGATGTGAGCATTCGGGTCTTCATTTGCAAGTCCATAGAATTGGACGTGTTGAAGCATGTTCAAGAGGGTTGGCTTGATTTCAAAAGAAACCACTTGAATAGGCGATCTAGTCACTCCTTGATTTGCAAGATTGAACCCTGGCCTTATAAAATCCATGAGGGTCCTCTGTTATTGCCTTCCAGGGTTGACTTCTTGATCCATGTTTCTTTGGAATTCCTCTACCATTTGTGCTTTCTCGAACTCTTCTTCTTCTTCTCGTCCAGCTTTCCTAAGGTTTCGTTCTAAACCTGTTATGTCTAAATCTAAAGTCTTAATTTTGCGACTCGAACCCCTCGTGACTCTTATGTTCATACAAGACCACGATTCCTACATAGAACTATGAAAAACAAAAAAAAATTAAAAGCTATCCTAACACCTGAAACTATAGAACTAAGTCACCTTCCCCAGTAACGGTACCAAAAACTTGTTCGCTCAAGGTTACACGCTCTAAGTTTTACTAATTTTTTAACCTTGGTAATTACCGTAAACACAAAAACCGTTCACGTAGTACCTAAGGTGTCGATTCCACGAGAAAGGGAACTAGTCCTAAAATCTAATGGCAGCTAAATTTGCAAAACCTAATTAAACAACTATTGTGAAAATTAAAATTAATCGAGATTCAAATACAAAAAATTAAAGCACCCAAAGAACAAACAAAAGCGAACTCACACAAATAATCTGAATTTCAACCTAGAAGCGACCAATTGAGAGAAAGGGGGAATCTATTCTAAATTAAAGAAAATCTACCCAATTATGAAATTTTCGATTTAATGGGCCTAGACGATCCTATGGTGAATTACTCTCTCTTGAGTTATAATTCTTAACCCTAATTGATAATCCCTAATTCAAATTATAGAAATTGCGATCTCTCAATTCGTAATTTGTCCAAAACTTAAATTAGTTCTAATGCTGTCTATTAACCTACCAGGAATCTATGCTCGATCTCTTGTTACACGACTCTACCAGTTTGCTTCAATTCTCTACCTATTTATTTACCTAACTCTCGTTAACCTAAATCAATGATTTTCACTGGCTAACCCTCTCAATTTATTGCCCAGTTATGAAGAATCGAATTGAATCACAATAAATCTAAATAAAATACAATCAAATCAATTTTATTAATCTCAATAATAAATAAACCCGAAGGTGAGTTTAGACAGAAAAATCAACACTTAACGACAAATAATTCTAATCAATCTCAAATCCCATACATCAATGAAATCGAAATAGAACTACAAAATACTGTCGAAATGGATCTCGGAGTCGCAGCTGTGGGAAACCACCTATTCTGGGAAGTACGTCGCGTCAGGCGTATCTCCGTGCCTCTCTTCCTTCTTCTCCTTCCTCAATCGATTGATCTCTATCTAGGTTTTCCCTCAGATTTTTAGCAGAGTCTCTCTCTTTTTGCAGCTCTTGACTCTCTCTAATCTCTTTTTTTTGTGGTTGCTAAGTATTATTCTATTTATTCTGTAATAGCCCTAGGTCAAACTTGGGGTCGAAATGGATCAAAAATCACCCAAATTTTGAGTTTTTCTGTCAGCCCGATGCAAGGCACTCTTTGTCACTATCGTGGCTTATGATGCACGATCGTGGCCTAGCTGCTGCTGGCTCCTCCTCTTCTGTCATGATCATGGCCACTGTGCACGATCGTGGCCTATGTCTTTTAGCCCGAAACTCTTCAAATCTCCACCGTTCTTCTTTGTTTACCTTGCAACACTAGCACACACATCAAGGTACCTCAAAAATATACAATTTAAGCCCAAAGATTTCGACTAACCTAATAAAACACTTAAACATAAAAACTAATCTAATTAAACCCTAAATGCCTGCTCAACACTCAATTTAACACAAATGCATAACAAATTAAACCCTAAAATATCATACAAAACACTTCTATCACTAACTAATACGGCTAACACATATGCCTGTGTTAGTAATTGTGTTCCACCCAAAACCTTAATTTTCAAATTATAAAAGGATAAAGTAAAAGAAAAAGTAAAGAGAA
>JAOTJB010027228.1:0-10572 GCA_027123815.1 Erythroxylum minutifolium
CTTCATAGTAACTGTTTCATTCTTGATAGCTAACTCGATCTTATAAGCTCGCTCACTTGGGTCTCCCATGGAGTCCCCTGACCCGGAGGGGCACCTATTCAAATGCGGGCGCACCAGAAAAAGAGACGATGAACCACCAACCATGCCGAAGTCGTCTTACAATACTGCAGTAACCGGAGAAAGGATGGAAGTCCAAATCGTTGTGAACAACTTGTGGACTTTTGACGACCCAATCGAGCTTGAAGAAGGTGATATCGTGAAACTATCTGGTGAGTGAGGGGACGACATCCAGTTGTCACAAACTTTTAAAACAAGTTTGGATGATCAATGGAAGATGACTGTTGTCATCAAGCTTTTGGGACACAGGATTGGTTTCCAGACGCTCAACTCCAGATTGAGAAGCTTGTGGCGCCCACGAGGACCGATCAAACTAGTGGATTTGGAGTATGATTTTTTCCTTGTGTGTTTCAGGGAGGAAGCTGATTATCTGCATGCAGTAACTGCTGGCCCTTGGATCATTTTTGGGTAGGTTCTTTCTGTACAAAGATGGACGCTGTCCTTCCGCTTAATGCACGGCCAGATTTCTCGCGTGGTAGTGTGGATTTGACTCCCAGATCTCCCCATCGCGCGATATCACCCAGGGATTCTCATTGTATTAGGCAACCTTGTTGGCAACATGGTTAAAGTCGATGAGGCCACATTCCATGTCCAGCGTGGGAGGTATGCACACATAGCCGTAGACATTGATCTCACTGCTCCTCTGTGAACCAGTGTCGAGATTGATGACGAAGCATTCAAGGTGACATACGAGCGATTACCACAACTTTGTTATTCCTGTGGAAGAGTCGGGCATGACATCTCAGGTTGTCCACTCCGACAACGAGACACCACCGACAGCCCAACAGCAGGAGAAAGTACGTCAAGGACGGTGCCTACAGTGGCCCCAGTAGTCGGGATATCCATGGGCAATAACGCAGCCGCCGCACAACCAATGGTCGACACCAATACCTCCTACGGTCCATGGATGCAAGTACGCCGTAAACAACCCACCTCTACCCAACGACTAGCTTAGAAGGGACACCCACCCATGCACAGTCAAGCTCAACTAGGACAACAAAAGGAGTCCCATCTCAGGCGAGGCTCGAGATTTGCAGTACTTTTAGCCAAAGAGTAAATGGGACCAGATAGGGTGCAATAAAGGAGGGACCCACAGACTAGTATTACAATGGGCTTTGGCCAACGATTCACCTTAGCTGAATTTTTAGGCTCTGGGATGCCCAATCCCATAGGCCCAATTTTTCAGGCCAATGGATCCACCAAATCTGCCAGAAAAGGGCCCAAGGGAAAGAAGATCGCCTAACTTTAGCAAACCCGAGAGGCCAACTCCCAAGCCAGCGCTATCTCGGAATAGGAGTTGGTTACCTTCCCTTCAATCCAATTACAACTAACCATCCTTGAGAAAAATGTCGCGATTGAATCGCTTCACATACAGAAATGGTATGTGATAGCCAGGCTTTGGAAGATTAGGAACGGGTGGTTGCGGAGCCACTCCAACTAATGGAAGGGGTTGAGGCCCAGGAGGCAACTGGAATTATTCAGGAGGGGCCCGTATCCCCGCACACCGACCCACCCGATATAATCGAAGGATCGGGTAACTTGGAATCTTTGTCCCAACTGTGATATGATGCAGAGACGGCGACGCAGGCCCAAGAAACTGACAGTCCGGTAGCAGCCCTAGGAGGTACTGCTTATGACTAGATAGTAGTTCTCTCTTTACATTTTTAATTTTCTTTATGTCGATCCTCATCTGGAACTGTTAAAGGGCAGGGGGTCTAATTTTCAGACCATTCTGCGTAACTACATTCGTACCTTCAATCCGGGTATACTTGTCTTGATGGAAACAGGAATCGGTGGATCTCAGACGCAAGACGTTATCCATACTTTGGGCTTCGACTACTTGTTTCGAGTAGAAGCAATAGGGTTCTCTGGAGGAATACGGTTATTATGGAAGGAAGATTTTCGTATTTCAATTGTCCTTGCCCACCGTCAATTCATCCATATCTCCATCCAGCAAGATTCATACTCCTTCGATTTTATAGCAGTCTATGCGAGCCCGCAAGTCTCCTCCCAAAACTATCTCTAGCCAGCGTTACGGACCCTAGCTAGTCGAAGGAGATTTTAATGCTAAGCTAGAAATAGTGGATAAGAGGGGTGGTGCAAGATCAGCTAGTGTGGTTAATAAACAATTTCAAGATTGGGTGCAAGGCTCACCAGTATTTATATTCCAAAATTCCTGGCTTACCCACCTAGGGTTTGATGAGGTAGTAGCAGCGCATTGGCTTCTAGCAGCGGAGACCTTAAGCTTAGCAATAGCCCACTTCTCCCAACACCTCACGTGCTGGAACCGTTTCGTATTTGGAAATATCTTCCACTGGAAAAAAAGGTTATTATCCAGATTACAGGGCATTCAGAGGGCCATGACTTTGGGCAATGAGGATTCCCTTCTCGCCTTAGAGAAACAACTCAGTGGGGAACTACTGCAAATTCTTTGTGAGGAGGAACTTTTTTGGCATCAGAAAGCTAGATGTGAATGGATCTCGCAGGGAGATCGGAATACGAAGTATTACCACACCCTAACACTCACCAAAAGGAAAAAGCTGAAGATTGCGAGCCTCACTGACTCTCAAGGCACGCAGATTTTTGACACTGTGCAACTAAGCAAGTTAGCCAGGGATTTCTTTGTCCGTTTGTATACTCAAGAAGATAGACCATTCCACAGTTTCCCGATATTAGGAGCCTTTTTCTCCCTTTCGGAGGACCGACTTTGAGATCTCACTCTACCTCTCCATGACACAGAAATCAAGACAGTAGTTTTTGACATGAATTCTAATAAAGCTCTGGGGGTAGATGGCTTTAATGCCCTATTCTTTCAAAAGCAATGGGGCACCGTAGGACCTCAAGTGATGGAGTACATCAAGGCAGTCTTCAGGCTAGACAGATGAGAAAAGGACCTAAATCACACCATCCTGGTTTTGATCCCTAAACTTCCCTCTCCAACGACGATTGCCCATTTCAGACCGATCAGCCTTTGCAATGTCATTTATAAGATAATCTCAAAAGTTATTATCAATCGCCCAAAAAAACACCTGCTCATCTGGTGCAGGCCAATCAATGTAGTTTTATTCTAGACAGACAAATAACGGATAATATCATCATCGTGCAGGAAGTCATTCACTCGATGAGAAAAAAGAGTGGGAAGATTGGGTTCCTTGCAGTTAAGTTCGATTTAGAGAAAGCTTATGACCAGCTTTAGTAGGACTTTCTCCAACACACTTTAATGATATTAATTTACCCAAAAACCTCATCTTGGTCATTATAAAGTGTGTGACGATGGTGACATTACAGGTTAATTGGCAAAGCACAGTTATAGATCCTTTTAGCCCTTCTCGAGGCCTAAGACAAGGCGATCCGCTCTCGACCTACCTCTTCGTCCTGTGCATGGAACACTTAGGCCATCTTATATCACGGGCAGTGGATCAAGGGAAGTGGAGATCGATACAACTGAGCCCTACCGGCCCTCCCATTTCCCACATTTTCTTTGCGGATGATCTTGTTTTGTTTGCCGAAGCTACGAATGCCCAGACGCAAGTGATCGCAATGACTTTAGACAATTTCTACAAGGCCTCTGGCCAGAAAGTGAACACTGAAAAAATTAGAATTTATTTCTCCAAGAACGTCTCCCCAACAACCGCGTGTCGGCTTAGCCAAGCCCTGAGCATTAAACCTACAAACAATCTAGGGAAGTATCTTGCTGTTCCATTGCTCTATGAGTGAACAAAGCGACACACCTACCAATATATTCTTGATAACGCTCAAAAGAAACTTACAGGATGGCGCACCAGGCTGTTGTCTCTAGCAGGCCGAGTTACTTTAACCCAGTCTGTGTTATCGGCTCTTCCTATTTTTATAATGCAAACGGTCAAATTACCACGGCAACTCTGTGATGATTTAGAGATACTCATGAGAGAATTTATATGGGGATCCACAGGGGAGCAGCGAAAATTACATCTCATTAATTGGGCAACTGTCCGCTAGCCCAAAAAAGCTGGAGGCCTCGGTATTAAGCGAATCCGTCCCTCTACTGATGCTTTATTGACCAAGTTGGGATGGGCTCTACTTACTCAACCCAAAGCCTTATGGGTTCGGGTTATATGTGCTAAGTATCGATTAAACACCCATCACCTCATGTATACCATCGATAGAAGGGGGGCTTCGAGTGTTTGGCGAGGCAACTCTGCCACTTGGCATTTTGTCCACCAAGGTATTAGATGGGAGCTGGGAAATGGTCGACATATTTACTTCTGGCTGGATCATTGGGTAAAGGATTAGGGACCCCTTATTTATGCAGTGACCTCCCCAATTCCTGATAGCGTTCTTCACGCTACAGTTGTGGACTTTTTGAATGAAGACTACACCTGGAACATATTCCAACAGTACCTCCCGTCCATAGTCGATTTGGATATTGTGGACCTCATCTCGAATACAGCCAGCACAACGGAAGATAAAATGCAATAGGGCCCAATTGAGCACGGCAGGTTCACAGTGACGTTCGCCTATGCCCTGGTCGAAAGGAGTACCAGGGATGCTCATGATAACATTTGGGCAGTCATTTGGAAATGGGTAGGGCCCTAACGAATTAGGGCTTTCCTTTGGTTAATGACCAAGAACAAGCTACTGTCCAATCACCAAAAGATGGCACGATATCTATCAACGAATAGCAGTTGTCACTTATGTGGCCTAGAAGAGACCACTTTACATGCCATCTGAGATTGTCCATAGGTGAAAGCTTTTTGGAGTAAATTTCCTCGAGAGCTAGTTGATGCGGAGTTTTATCACCAAGATGTGGAGAGGTGGGTTAACTCTAATCTTACGAAGCATGCACCGGTGCTGCGTTTCGACTAGGTTACCATATTTGGAGTAGCCTGCTGGTTTTTATGGCAGTAGAGAAATAGAAGTCTTTTTGACGCTGCCTTTAGTTGGCCGGAAGATGGTACTTGGGTTGTTATGGACTATGTGCAGTGGGAAAATAGGGCCTAGGCAGTGGAAAGCTGTGTGTTTCAAGCTCAGGGATTACCCATGGGTAGTTTAGTGGGGTGGACCAAACTGCTAGGGGATTGGGTCAAACTGCTAGGGGATTGGGTCTAGCTTAACACTGATGGAGCGGTTAAACAAGATGCCCACCCTGCCACGACTGGGGGACTACTTAGGGTAGCACAGTCATTGGTGCGGGTATTTTCTATAACATATTGGAAGGAGCTCGCCGTTAGCAGCCAAACTAAGGGGCGTCCATTTGGGTCTTACTTTGGCTTGGTCGATTAGTTATTAACGAGTCATTCTCGAAGTAGACTCCCTGGAAGTTATTAACATCCTGCCCTCTTCCAATGCAAATTTAGCTGAGCTTAATTTTTTGGTGGCAAGTATTCGTGAACTTCTTCGACGAGATTGGGAGAACCAACTCTAGCATGTATATTGAGAAGGGAATCAGTGTGCAGATCTCTAGCAGTCCTGGCTAGCCCTGACCTGCATATTTTATAGGAGCCTCCGCTGACAGTCATGGACCTTCTTCATAGGACAAGCACTGAGCTTTGTACCGCAGAGTCCTGCACTGGATAGTTTTCTTTTGTTGCCTTTTTGGCTTTCCGTTTGTATAAAAAAAAAGAAAGTAGATTGTAAAGAGATTGGTCTATGGAGTCTTTTTTCTTATGTTAAAATGTTATAAGATTGGTATATTGAGTAATAAATATTCTTCTACAATCATCCCTAAAAACATTTTGGCAATAATCTAAACAGCAAGCATGACATTTCTTTATCACTTCCATTATCTCATTTTCATTATTAGGGCTTATACTAGAAAATAACTTGAAATTAACTAAAAGAGGGCTAAATATTCACTTACAATTTTGCAAATTTTTCTTTAGAGAACTTTTTTTTTAGAAGGTTAAATCTTCCCATTATTGACAACTTAGTAAATTTGTATTTCTAGAATCTCATTTGTTTGTTTCAAATCCTTTATTTCAAAATTCTTAACCAAACATGTCTTCAATTCTTTAATACAAATTTTGTTGGGACTTGCAATTAATATATTGCCTATATATAATAACAAGATAATGAAATTATTATCACTAAACCTGTTAAAATATGTACGCTACATTAAATATGTTTTATCCAAGACATATGAGAAAGAAATTAAATCTCTTACACTAACATTCAATGCCTGTTTAAAATCATATAGAGATTTATTTAATCTACAAACAAAGTTATCTTTTGCTTTTCTTGAAAAACCTTCTAGTTATAAAATATAAATATCTCTTCACAATCTCTATAAAGAAAAACAAATTTTGTTTCTATCTATTATAGATGTAAGTTAAATACAAAACATATTGTCATGACTACTCCAATTAAAGATTTTGAACTATAGGAGAAAATATTTCATTGAAATTAGTTCTTTCTTTTTGAACTTATCTTTTTACTGTTAATCTTACATAATACTACTTCACTTGATCAACATCATTTCTCTTGACCTTGAATGCCTATTTATTACAAATTGACTTCTTTCTTTATATTAATGATACAAGTTCCCATATTTTTTTATGAAGAGCTTTAATATCTTTTGAGTATGCCACAGTCTTTTTGTAAGAATTATTTGAGGGTTAATTTGGTGGTCTTTTTCTATGAATTGATCGACAAAGTACTACAGCTTTAGACTTAATTGATTCTTGAAAATCTTACGCAGGTGTTGCTTCAAAAGAAGTCTTTTATTAAAATTCCTCTTTCATTTATATCACATTATCTAAACTTCTTTATAAAGTACTATTGTCTTCTTTTTTCCTTTGTAATTTATGGTCTATAAATGTGATATTTCTACTAATAATAATTTATGCAAAGTGAGATCTCATAAGTGATACTTCTTTACTCTATCAATATATCCTATTAACAAATTTCTCCTAGGTACTGGATCTAATTTCATAGTTTCTTTAGCATTATACATCATGTCGATAGGACTTTTAAATAAATGGAGGTTGGAACAATCCACTAGTCATTTAACCTATATCTTCATCAAAATCTTCAACTTAATTATAGTTAATAAAGCCTAATTCACCATGTTCTTGTTATGTCTAAAAAGTTTCTATTCATCCACTCTGCCACTCCATTTTAATGAAGTGTGTTTACAATAACAAATTGTCTTTTAATACCTTTTGCTTACATAATGCTTCAAATTCATTGCCAGTACATCCTCCTCTATTATCTATCCCTAAGCACATTATATTTTTACAATAATCAAGTTCAATGCATTCTTTGAAAACTTTGAAGATTAAGAATACATTCATTTTCCTCTTTATAGGCTATACCCACCTCCTAGAATAATCATCAATGAAAATGACAAAATATTTTGCTTCTCTTAGGAAGGAAATTAGAGCTTGCCATATATCAAAGTGAATCAATTCAAGAAAACATTGCCTCTTAATTTGATTTGCTAAATTGTATACAATATTGCTTAGTTTTAAAATAATGCTCACAAAAGAGTAACTTTTGCTCAAGAAAGACCTTTATTCCTTATTTAGATATATGTCTTAAGTTTTGGATTTCATAATTTTGAAGATCTTTATTATAAACTGCTTGAAGTGACTGATGCTTTTACTTTTAAGAATGTCTCTTAACTTTTACAATTCTACAACTATCATTTCTCCCTTCATAAGTAAAAGTGTACCTTAGGTTATCTTTAAAATCATATTAATTTTTTTAATTTTGCACCCAAAATCTTGTTGTTATCATAAGAACAAAAAATTCTTTTTTAGCCCTCCAAATGTTGTATTTCTGGAAGAGTACAGATTATTCCATCGTACATCTTTAGCTTAATAGTTCCTATCCAACAATCTTTAAAGGATAATCATAACAACTATATACATGTCTTCCTAAGATAGGTTTGTAAATATGGAACTATTTTCTTTTAAAGGTTACGGGAAAAATAGTTTTTGAGTCAAAGAGCCATACATGTAGTAGTGACTTTCTACCTTTAGTTATTATTGTTGTTTCACAGCACAAAGCATTGCCATCATTTGTAATACTTGTGTAAAATTTTCTTAAGGATTATAATTTTTCAAATAACCTTTCTCATCATAAATTTAGCATTTTATATTCTTTTTACTTTTTAATTTTGATCTATTAAAATTTTGATTCCCTCTTGAGCTACATTTTATTAATATCCTTGAACTGTCAAGATTTTAACTTGTTGTGAACTAGATTGCTTGTCTTCCTCATTCTTATGCTGACTTTATTTTTCCAAAACCATAGCTGCAACGTCATTAAAGATAAGGTAGTTTAAAAGAAGAATATTGATTAATTTAAAAATAAGTTGATCATATGAATCCGGTAGACATTGAAATAGGAGTTGGCATGCTTTGTAACTTTATTCTATAACTCAATATTATGAATTAAGAGAATAAAGTAGTCAAATTATTAATATATTCAATCATAGAAGTAAATTATAATATTTGAATAACTATAAATTTTCTTTTAGTAAAAATTTCATTGTATAGTAACTTGAGTGCATACAACTTAGTGAGATAATCTCTTAATTTTTTTGTTTTTTCCTCCTCCATACTTGGCAACAAAGACAAGTCAAGTTTGTCAAATCCGTTCCTCCTTTATAATAACAATCTTTCTACGTCTACATGCAATATTTATTTCAAGTAGAAATGCTTGATTTTCAATAATATCAGTAAATTATAAAGTTACCATAGTCCCACTAAAACATACACAACCTTTATATCTCAAAGAAAACACAAACAAGCATATAATATATTCCCAGAATATTAAAAGATCTAGTGAAAGATATTTGAGAATTTATTCAACTATTTTGACGATTGAATAGATATGCACATATATAATGCATTTCATATCTAATAGATATAATTATGTTCCTTAAACAACACTTTTTATACTCATTGACAAAAGAATCAAGTAAATATTCAAATGATTAATTTTCTAAATCTATGTTTTTCTTAAAATATATGGTTAGTAATTTAATCAATGTTTTAAAAATCAAACTGGACATCGAACTAGTTAAAGGAATGATTTAAGGTTTAAAAGTTTAACCGATATTAAACCGTTATATCCCAAAATAATTGAAAATTATATCTTATTTTTAAGCTTTACTATTTATTTCAAAATGATGTAAAATATAACATAATAAATTCTAATTAGCCATAATCACAATTTATTAAAACATTAATTTTTTAAAAATAGTTACTAAAACTCATTATCTATTCTTCAAAACTAATGTACAACACTAAGACTAGACCCCACTTCTATATCAACAAACACACTTAAAAAGACAAAACCAAGACACAAAGGCTAAATTAATGTCTTATCTTATAAATATACCTTTCACTTATCTCAAGTGTGAGTACCAACAGAGTTTAGAACTTGTTTCTAAGACTTCCTTAATGCCCATCTTTCATTCTAAAGTGGAATTTGCTTTCTTATAACTCTGAGGTTGAGTACTAATAGAGCTTAGAACAAGTAGAACCTTTTAGGAAGAAATCAGATTTAAAGAAGAGGAGTTTCTAGAAATAAGAGGTGCCTGTTTGGATATGAAGGATGATAAGGAGATAAAGGAGTTTTAGGAGAGGTTTAGGGAGGGAGTTCATAGCTTAGTTTAATGGCCTCCATAATCATTTTCTTTTCCAGAAATCATAAGGAACTTATCGTAGACAAGGCGAGAAGATACTATAATCTCTCCAAATAACTAGAGGAGAGAGGGAAAAAGCCAGATGAAAGAGGCAAAATGAAAAACAGTCAAGTTCACGATTTAGAGGGTTTTCACTCTCAATGGTTAGAAGTAAAAACTAAATCAAAAACTATTTCGATTTATGTTTAATTCGGTTAATTCTGCCGATCTGGTCCAGTTTTTATATCATTAAATTTAATTCTATTCCTTATATAACACTTTTTATTCATTAAAATTGAAGTGAATCTTCAAATAAGTAATTTTCTAAATTTATGTTTTTTTAATTTGTGGCTAGTAATTTAAAGATCCTCACTACTAAAATATGAGCATGCCACATATTAGAGTAAGTTCTGACTTTATATCATTTCTTGCAATTTGTAGGGAATTATTATTTCAGTACTGATCCTTCAAGAAGTAGAGAGTTAGGTAGTGTCGGCCTTGAGCAAGGGTAGGAAGGACACTTACCACTACAAGAAAATAGTGAATTACATACGGCAATTACCGACGGAAAAAGACAATATACCGTCGGTAAATGTATTTACCGACGGAAGATAACGTCGGTGATTCGGCCGTAGCTAAATTCACCGACGAAACCCTTCTTACCATCGGTAAAATTACCGACCGAATAGCATGTCCGTCTGTAAAATCAACGGAAACGTTGCCGATCGTCCAACTTATTCCGTCGCTAAATTTACCGACAGGTAGAGTATAGCCGTATGTAAATTTGGCATCGTACAGTCGGCAAATGTGCCGACGGATTGCCTTGTCCGTCGCTACAGAAC
>JAOTJB010027259.1:0-10572 GCA_027123815.1 Erythroxylum minutifolium
GTGGGAAAAACAACCTGTTGGCACACCTTTGGTGGGAAAAACAGCCCTTTGGCGCACCCTTCGGTGGGCAAAAGAGCCCGTTGACATGTTCGTAAGGCACTTTCGGTGGGAAAACAGCCCGTTGGGAACCTTCGGGGAGAAAAATAGCCCGTTGGCACATCTTCGGTGGGAAAAACAGCCCGCTGGCACAGCCGTATGGTACTTTCGGTGGGAAAAATAGCCCGTTGGCATGGCTGCGAGGCACTTTCGGTGGGAAAAACAGCCCTTGGGCACCTTCGGTTGGAAAAATAGCCTGTTGGGCACTTTCAATTTGAAACACAGCCCATTGGCAAACCTTCGATAGGCAAAACAGCCCGTTGGCACGGCTGCAAGGCTCTTTCAGTGGGAAAAATAGCTCGTTGGATAACTTCGGTGGGAAAAACAACCCGTTGGCACACCTTTGATGAGAAAAATAGCCCATTGGGCCCTTTCGGTGGGAAAAACAGCTCGTTGGCACACCTTTGGGGGGATAAACAACATGTTCACACACCTTCGGTGGGAAAAACAGCCCGTTGGCACGGCTGCAAGGCACTTTCGGTCAGAAAAATAGCCCGTTGGGCACGTTTGGTGTGAAAAAACAGCCCGTTGGACACTTTCAGTGGGAAAAATAGCCCGTTGGGAGACTTCGGTGGGAAAAACAGCCCGTTGGGCAACTTCGGTGGGAAAAACAAACCGTTGGAACACCTTTGGTGGGAAAAACATACCATTGGCACGACCACAAGGCACTTCAGGTGGGAAAAACAGCCCGTAGGGCACCGTCGGTGGGAAAAACAGCTCGTTGGGCACTTTCAGTTGGGAAAACAACACGTTGGCAAACCTTTGGTGGGTAAAACAGCCCGTTGGCACACCTGCAAGGCTCTTTCGGTGGGAAAAATAGCCCGTTGGGCAACTTCGGTGGAAGACAGCCTGTTGGCACATCTTTGGTGGGTAAAACAGCATGTTGGCATGACCGCAAGGCAGTTTTGGTGGGAAAAACAACCCATTGGGCACTTTCGGTGGTAAAAACAACCTGTTGGCACACCTTTGGAGGGAAAAACAGCCCGTTGGCATGGGCACAAGGCACTTTCTGTGAGAAAAAAGTCCTTTGGGCACTTTCTGTTGGAAAAGCGGCCTGTTGGGCAACTTCAGTGAGAAAACAACCCGTTGGCAAACCTTCGGTGGGTAAAACAGCCCGTTGGCACAACGCAAGGCACATTTGGTGGGAAAAACAACCCGTTGGCACACCTTTGTTAGGTAAAATAGCCCGTTGACATGGCCGTAAGTCATATTCGATCAGAAAAACAGCCCGTTGGGCACCTTCGGTTGGAAAAATAGCCCTTTGGCACACGCTGCGGTGGGCAAAGGAGCCCGTTAACACGTTCGTAAGGCACTTTCGGTGGGAAAGCAGCCCGTTGGGAACCTTCGGGGGGAAAAATAGCCCGTTGGCACATCTTTGGTGGGAAAAACAGCCCGCTGGCACGGCCGTATGGTACCTTTGATGGGAAAAATAGCCCGTTGGAATGGCTGCAAGGCACTTTCGGTGGGAAAAATAGCCCTTGGGCAACTTCGGTGGGAAAAATAGTCTATTGGGCACTTTCGATCAAAAAAACAGCCCATTGGCAAACCTTCAATCGGTAAAACAGCTCGTTGGCACGGCTACAAGTCCCTTTCGGTGGGAAAAACAGCTCGTTGGACAACTTCGGTGGGAAAAACAACCCGTTGGCACACCTTTGATGAGAAAAAAAGCCCGTTGGGCCCTTTCGGTGGCAAAAATAGCCCATTGGCACACCTTCGGGGGGATAAACACATGTTGACACACCTTTGGTGGGAAAAACGGCCCGTTGGCACGGCTGCAAGGCACTTTTGGTGGGAAAAATAGCACGTTGGGCACGTTTGGTGTGAAAAAATAGCCCGTTGGACACTTTTGGTGGGAAAAACAGCCCGTTGGGAGACTTCGATGGGAAAAACAGCCTATTGGGTAACTTCGGTGGGAAAAACAAACCTTTGGCACACCTTTAGTGGGAAAAACATACCGTTGGCACGACCACAAGGCACTTTTGGTGGGAAAGGCAACCCGTAGGGCACCTTCGGTGGGAAAAACAGCTCGTTGGGCACTTTCAGTTGGAAAAACAGGACGTTGGCAAACCTTTGATGGGCAAAACAGCCCGTTGGCACACCTGCAAGGCTCTTTCGGTGGGAAAAACAGCCCATTGTGCAACTTCGGTGGAAGACAGCCCATTGGCACATCTTCGGTGGGTAAAACAGCCCGTTGGCATGACCGCAAGGCACTTTCGGTGGGAAAAACAACCCATTGGGCACTTTCGGTGGGAAAAACAACCTGTTGGCACACCTTTGGAGGGAAAAACAGCCGGTTGGCACGGCCGTAAGGCACTTTTTGTGGGAAAATAGCCCGTTGGGCACTTTCGGTTGGAAAAACGGCCTGTTGGGCAACTTCAGTGAGAAAACAGCCCGTTGGTACAGCGCAAGGCACTTTTGGTGGGAAAAACAACCCGTTGGCACACCTTGGGAGGGAAAAACCACCCGTTGGGCTATTTCAGTGGGAAAAACATCCTAATGGCACACCTTTGTTGGGTAAAATAGCCCGTTGACATGGCCGTAAGTCACATTCGATTGGAAAAACAGCTCGTTGGGCACCTTCGGTGGGAAAATAGCCCTTTGATGCACCTTTCGGTGGGCAAAAGAGCCTGTTGACACGTTCGTAAGGCACTTTCGATGGGAAAACAGCCCGTTGGGAACCTTCGAGGGGAAAAATAGCCCGTTGGCACACCTTCGATGGGAAAAATAGCCCGCTGGCACGGTCGTATGGCACATTCGGTGGGAAAATAGCCCGTTGGGCACCTTTGGTGGGAAAAATAGACCGTTGGACACCTTCGGTGGGAAAAACAACCCATTAGGCACTTTCAGTGGGAAAAACAGCTCGTTAGGAACCTTTGTTGGGCAAAACAACCGACTGGGCACTTTCGGTGGGAAGAAAAGCCCGTTGGGCACTTTTGGTGGGAGAAACAGCCCGTTGGCATGACCGTAAGTCACTTTTGGTGGGAAAGATAGCCTGTTGGGCACCTACGGTGGGAAAAATAGCCTGTTGGCTCACTTTTGGTGGGACAAACAGCCCGTTGGCACTGTCATAAGGCACTTTCGATGGGAAAAGCAGCCAGTTGGGCACCTTCGGTGGGAAAAATAGGACGTTTTGCACTTTCAGTGGAAAAAACAGCCCGTTGGAAACCTTTGGTGGGCAAAACAGCCCGTTAGCACCCCCGCAAGGCATTTTCAATGGGAAACATAGCCTGTTGGGCAACTTTGGTGGGAAAAGGCCTGTTGGCACAGCTTTATTGGGACAAATAGCCCATTGGCCACTTTCGATGGGAAAAACAGCTTGTTGGCACACCTTTGGTTGGAAAAATAGCCCGTTGGCACCTTTCGGTGGGAAAAACAGCCCGTTGGGCATCTTCAGTGGGAAAAACAGGCCGTTAGGCACTTTTGGTGGGGAAAACAACTCGTTGGGCACCTTTCGTGGGAAAACAGCCCGTTAGGCACCTTTAGTGGGAAAAACAGCTCGTTGGGAACCTTTGTTGGGTAAAACAATCTGTTGGGCACTTTCGGTGGGAAAACACAGCCTGTTGGCATGGCCGTAAGTCACTTTCAGTGGGAAAAATAGCCTATTGGGATACTTCGATGGGAAAAATAGCACGTTGGGCACTTTTAGTGGCAAAAACAGCCCGTTGGCACACCTTCGGTGGGACAAACAGCCTGTTGGCACGGTCACAAGGCAGGGTGGGAAAACAACTCGTTAGGCACCTTCAGTGGGAAAAATAGGACGTTGTGCACTTTTGGTGGAAAAAACAACCCGTTTGAAACCTTCGGCGGGTAGAATAGCCCGTGGGCAACTTCGGTGGGAAAAACAGCCGGTGGGCAACTTCGGTGGGAAAAACAGCCCATTGGCACAGCTTCATTGGGACAAACAGCCCGTTGGGCACCTTCAGTGGGAAAAACAACTAGTTGGCACACCTTTGGTGGGAAAAAAAGCCCGTTAGCACATCTTCGATGGGAAAAATAGCCCATTGGGCACCTTTCAGTGGAAAAAAAACCTGTTGGGCACTTTCGGTGGAAAAAACAGCCCATTGGCACATCTTTGATGGGAAAAATAGCCCGTTGGCACAGCTGCAAGGCACTTTCGATGGGAACAACAGCCCATTGGGCACCTTCAATGGGAAAACACGCCTCTGGCACAGCCACAAGGCACTATCGGTGGGAGAAACAGCTTGTTGGCATGGCTGCAAGGCACTTTCAGTGGGAAAAACAGCCCTTGGGCACCTTTGGTGGGAAAAATAGCCTGTTGGGCACTTTCGATTTGAAAAATAGCCCATTGGCAAACCTTCGATCGGTAAAACAGCTCGTTGGCACAGCTACAAGGCTCTTTCGGTGGGAAAAATAGCTCGTTGGACAACTTTGGTAGGAAAAATAACCCGTTGGCACACCTTTGGTGGGGAAAATAGTCCATTGGGCCCTTTCGATGGGAAAATAGCCTGTTGGCACGACCGTAAGTCACTTTCGGTGGGAAAAATAGCCTGTTGGGCACCTATGGTGGGAAAAACAACCCGTTGGGCACTTTCGATGGGAAAAACAGCCCGTTGGAAACCTTTGAGGGGCAAAACATCCTGTTGGCAAGCCAGCAAGGCATTTTCGGTGAGAAAAAAAGCCCGTTGGGCAACTTCATTGGGAAAAACAGCCCTTTGGTATAACTTCATTGGGACAAAAAACTCATTGGCACTTTCGGTGGGAAAAATAGCACGTTGGGCACATTCGGTGGGAAATACAGTCTGTTGGAACACCTTCAGTGGGCAAAACAGCCCGTTGGAATGATCGCAAGGCACTTTTGATGGGAAAAATATCCCGTTGGGCACCTTCGGTGGGAAAAATAGGTCGTTGGCATAGCCGCAAGCCGCTTTCGGTGGGAAAAACAGCCCGCTAGGCACCATTGGTGGGAAAAATAGCCCATCGAAACACATTTGGTGGCAATGGCACAGCCGCAAGGCACTTTCGGTGGGAACAACTGCTCGTTGGGCACTTTTGGGGGGAAAAACAGCCCGTTGGCGCAGCTACAAGGCAATTTTGGTGCGAAAAATAGCCCGTCGGGCACCTTCGGCACTTTCGATGGGAAAAACAACCCGTTGGTACAGCCGCAAGGCATTTTTGGTGGGAAAAATAGCCCGTTGGCACAGCCACAAGGCACTTTTGGTGGAAAAATAGCCTGTTGGACACTTTCGGTGGGAAAAATAGCACGTTGGCAAACCTTTAGTGGACAAAAGAGCCCGTTGACATGTCTGTAAGGCACTTTTGGAGGGAAAACAACCCGTTGAGCAACTTCGGCAGGAAAAATAGCTCGATGGCACACCTTCGGTGGAAAAAATAGCCCGTTGGCACGGCCGCATGGCACTTTCGGTGGGAAAAACAGCTCATTGGGCCCTTTCAGTGGGAAAAACAGCCCGTTCTCACATCTATGGTAGGAAAAACAGACCGTTGGCATGACCTCAAGGCACTTTCGGTGGGAAAAACAACCCAATGGGGACCTTCGATGGGAAAACAGCCCGTTGGGCACATTCGGTGGGAAAGCACAGCCCGTTGGCAAACCTTCGATGGGGAAAATAGCCCGTTGGCATGCCCGCAAGGCATTTTCGGTGGGAAAACAACCCGTTGGGCAACTTCGGTGGGAAAACAGCCCGTTGGCACACCTTCGGTGGGTAAAACATCCAGTTGGCACGGCTGTAAGGCACTTTCGGTGGGAAAAACAGCCCGATGGGCACTTTCGGTGGGAAAAACAACCCGTTGGCAGACCTTGGGAGGGAAAAATAGCCCGTTGGCAAGGCCGCAAGGCACTTTCGGTAGGAAAACAGCCCGTTGGGCACTTTTGATGGGACGAACAACCCATTGACACACCTATGGTGGGTAAAACAGCCCGTTGACATGGTCGTAAGTCACTTTCGGTCAAAAAAACAGCCCGTTGGGCACCTTCAACAGGAAAAATAGCCCAATGGCTCACCTTTGGTGGGCAAAAGAGCCCGTTGACATGTCTGTAAGGCACATTCTATGGGAAAATAACTCGTTGGGTACCTTCGGGGGGGAAATAGCACGTTGGCACACCTTCGGTGGGAAAAACAACCCGCTGGCATGGTCACATGGCACTTTTGGTGGGAAAATCAGCCCGTTGGGCACTTTCAGTGGGAAAAATTGTCCGTTGGGCACCTTTCGTGGGAAAAACAGCCCGTTAGGCACTTTCGGTGGAAAAAACAGCTCGTTGGGAACCTTTGGTGGGCAAGACAGCCCGTTGGCCACTTACGACCATGTCAACGGGCTGTAAGTCACTTTCGAAAAGAAAAATAGCCTATTGGGCACCTTCGGTGGGAAAAATGCCCGTTGGGTACTTTTGGTGGGAAAAATAGCCCGTTGGTACTGCTTGGGAGGGAAAAGCCGGCCGTTGGCACAGTCGCAAGTCACTTCCGATGGGAAAAACAGCCCGTTGGGCATTTTAGGTGGGAAAAACAGCCCGTTGACACGGCCGTACGCCACTTTCGGTCAAAAAAATAGCTCGTTGGGCACCTTCATTGGGAAAAACAGCTCGTTGGCACATCTTCAGTGGCCAAAACAGCCTGTTGACACTGCCACAAAGAATTTTCGAAGGGAAAAATAGACCGTTGGGAACCTTTGGTGGGAAAAACAGCCCGTTGGGTACCTTTGGTGGGAAAAACATCTTGTTAAGCACTTTCGGTTGGAAAAACAGCTTATTGACACACATTCGGTGGGAAAAATAGCCCGTTGGGCAGTTTTGGTGGGAAAAAAAAGCCCATTGGGAACTTTCGGTGGGAAAAATAGCTCGTTGGCACACCTTCGGTCAAAAAGACAGTCCGTTGGCACACCTTCGGCTACAAAATAGCCCGTCGGGCACCTTTCGGTGGCAAAAACAGCCCGTTGGGCACTTTTGGTGGAAAAAATAGCCCGTTGGCACACCTTCAGTGGGAAAAACAACCCGTTGGCACGGCCACAAGGCACCTTCGTGGGAAAAATAGCCCTTGGGCACCTTCGGTGGGAAAAATAGCCTGTTGGGCACTTTTGATCGAAAAAACAGCCCATTGGCAAACCTTTGATCGGCAAAGCAGCCCGTTGGCACAGCTCCAAGGCTCTTTCAGTGGGAAAAATAGCTTGTTGGACCACTTCGGTGGGAAAAACAACCCGTTGGCACACCTTTGATGAGAAAAATAGCCCGTTGGGCCCTTTCGGTGGAAAAACAACCCATTGGCGCACCTTCGGGGGGATAAACAACATGTTGACACACCTTCGGTGGGAAAAACAGCCCGTTGGCATAGCTTCAAGGCACTTTCGGTGGAAAAAATAGCACGTTGGGCATGTTTGGTGTGAAAAAACAGCCCGTTGGACACTTTCGATGGGAAAAACAACCCGTTGGGAGACTTCGGTGGGAAAAATACCCCATTGGGCAACTTTGATGGGAAAAACAAACTATTGGCACACCTTTGGAGGGAAAAAATGCCGTTGGCATGACCATAAGGCACTTTAGGTGGGAAAAATAGCCCGTAGGGCACCTTTGGTTGGAAAAACAGCTCGTTGGGCACCTTGGGTTGGAAAAACAGCACGTTGGCAAACCCTTGGTGGGCAAAACAGCACGTTGGCACACGTGCAAGGCTATTTCGATGGGAAAAATATCCCGTTGGGCAACTTCGGTGGAAGACAGCACGTTGGCACATCTTCGGTGGGTAAAACAGGCCGTTGGCACGACCGCAAGGCACTTTTGGTGGGAAAAACAACCCATTGGGCACTTTTGGTGGGAAAAACAACCTGTTGGCACACCTTTGGTGGGAAAAACAGCCCTTTGGCGCACCCTTCGGTGGGCAAAAGAGCAAGTTGACACGTTCGTAAGGCACTTTCAGTGGGAAAACAGCCCGTTGGGAACCTTCGGGGAGAAAAATAGCCCGTTGGCACATCTTCGGTGGGAAAAACAACCCGCTGGCACAGCCGTATGGTACTTTCGGTGGGAAAAATAGCCCGTTGGCATGGCTACGAGGCACTTTCGGTGGGAAAAACAGCCCTTGGGCACCTTCGGTGGGAAAAATAGCCTGTTGGGCACTTTCAATCAGAAAAACAGCCCATTGGCAAACCTTCGATCGGCAAAACAGCCCGTTGGCACGGCTGCAAGGCTCTTTCAGTGGGAAAAACAGCTCGTTGGATAACTTTGGTGGGAAAAACAACCCGTTGGCACACCTTTGTGAGAAAAATAGCCCGTTGAGCCCTTTCGGTGGGAAAAACAGCCCGTTGGCACACCTTCGGGGGGATAAACAACATGTTGACACACCTCCGGTGGGAAAAACAGCCCGTTGACATGGCTGCAAGGCACTTTCGGTAGGAAAAATAGCACGTTGGGCACGTTTGGTGTGAAAAAATAGCCTGTTGGACACTTTCCGTGAGAAAAATAGCCCGTTGGGAGACTTCGGTGGGAAAAACAGCTCGTTGGGAAACTTCGGTGGGAAAACAAACCGTTGGAACACCTTTGGTGGGAAAAACATACCGTTGGCACAACCACAAGGCACTTTAGGTGGGAAAAACAGCCTGTAGGGCACCTTCGGTGGGAAAAACAGCTCGTTGGGCACTTTCGGTTGGAAAAACAGCACGTTGGCAAACCTTTGGTGGGCAAAACAGCTCGTTGGCACACCTGCAAGGCTCTTTCGGTGGGAAAAACAGCCCGTTGTGCAACTTCGGTGGAAGATAGCCCGTTGGCACATCTTCGGTGGGTAAAACAGCCCATTGGCAGAACCATAAGGCACTTTTGGTAGGAAAAACAACCCATTGGGCACTTTCGGTGGGAAAAACAACCTGTTGGCACACCTTTGGAGGGAAAAACAGCCCGTTGGCACGGTCGCAAGGAACTTTTTGTGGGAAGAATAGCCTGTTGGGCACTTTTGGTTGGAAAAACGGCTTGTTGGGCAACTTCAGTGAGAAAACAGCTTGTTGGCACACCTTCGGTGGGTAAAACAGCCCGTTGGCACAGCGCAAGGCACTTTTGGTGGGAAAAAAAACCCGTTGGCACACCTTGGGAGGGAAAAACCACCCGTTGTGCTATTTTAGTCAGAAAAACAGCCCATTGGCACACCTTTGTTGGGTAAAATAGCCCGTTGATATGGCCGTAAGTCACATTCGATCAAAAAAATAGCCCGTTGGGCACCTTCGGTGGGAAAAACAGCCCTTTGGCGCACCCTTCGGTGGGCAAAAGAGCCTGTTGACACGTTCGTAAGGCACTTTCGGTGGGAAAAAGCCTGTTGGGAACCTTCGAGGGGAAAAATAGCCCGTTGGCACACCTTCGGTGGGAAAAATAGCCCGCTGGAATGGCCGTATGGCACTTTCGGTGGGAAAAATAGCCCGTTGGGCACCTTTGGTGGGAAAAATAGACCGTTGGGCACCTTCAGTGGGAAAACCAACCCTTTAGGAATTTTCAGTGGGAAAAACAGCTCGTTGGGAACCTTTGGTGGGCAAAACAACCCGTTGGGCACTTTCGGTGGGAAAAAAAGCCTGTTGGGCACTTTCGATGGGAGAACTAGGCCGTTGGCATGACCGTAAGTCACTTTTGGTGGGAAAGATAGCCTGTTGAGCACCTACGGTGGGAAAAACAGCCTTTTGGCACACCTTCGGTGGGACAAACAGCCCGTTGGCACTGTGACAAGGCACTTTCGATGGGAAAAAAGCTGGTTGGGCACCTTCGGTGGGAAAAATAGGACGTTTTGCACTTTCAGTGGAAAAAATAGCCCGTTGGAAACCTTTGGTGGGCAAAACAGCCCGTTAGCACCCCCGTAAGGCATTTTCGGTGGGAAACACAGCCCGTTGGGCAACTTCAGTGGGAAAAAAGGACCGTTGGCTCAGCTTCATTGGGACAAACAGCCCGTTGGGCACTTTCGGTGGGAAAAACAGCTCGTTGGCACACCTTCGGTCAAAAAAACAGCACGTTGGCATACCTTTGGTTGGAAAAATAGCTCGTTGGCACCTTTCTGTGGGAAAAACAGACCGTTGGGCACCTTCAGTGGGAAAAACAGCCCGTTAGGCACTTTTGGTGGGGAAACAACTCGTTGGGCACCTTTCATGGGAAAACAGCCCGTTAGGCACCTTTAGTGGGAAAAACAGCTCGTTGGGAACCTTTGTTGGGTAAAACAACCCGTTGGGCACTTTCGGTAGGAAAACATAGCCCGTTGGCATGGCCGTAAGTCACTTTCAGTGGGAAAAATAGCCTATTGGGATACTTCGGTGGGAAAAATAGCACGTTGGGCCCCTTTGGTGGGAAAAACAGCCCGTTAGCACACCTTCGATGGGAAAAACAACCTGTTGGCACACCTTCGGTGGGACAAACAGCCAGTTGGTACGGCCGCAAGGCACTTTCGGTGGGAAAAACTATTAGCCCCGAAATTTTTTTTTAAATATTATTTATTTATTTATTTATTTAATAAAGCATGATTAGACTAATTAAGTAATTTAGTTAGCATT
>JAOTJB010027293.1:0-10571 GCA_027123815.1 Erythroxylum minutifolium
GGATAATTCTCCTTCCATAGACATTATGTTCATCTGACCACCACTATTCCTCGTTAACTCACGGATGGAATATCATAGAACATAACAAATTTGGCTCGTTACTATTACTTGAACCTCACCTACATGAGACACAAATAGACTTATGTAGGAGCATCAACTGGTGAGAAACCTATTCTTGTTAATAGTAAACCATTTCCATAATGTTTCCTTTAATGATAGGGAAAAAAAAGGGCTTCCCTAGAATATGGTCTTTTTTAATTAGGAATCGAATAGGATAACTATGGAAAAAAAGTATTTTAAGCAATGACAAGTTTGTAACAGTTTTAAAATGTGCCACTAAAAATTAATATAATGCAACAATTTTAAAAATTATGCCTTTAATAATGTTAAAAAGTAACGAAAATAACAATTCTTGTTATGTATAAGAAAAGGCAACAAAATTAAAAGAGGCTGCAATAAATTCTTACATATGCAACATCTGAAATTGTTGTTATATTTCTATATTACATTATATCATGTAAGACAAAACTAATGAACATTACATAACACATATACGTTTTCAAGTGGAACAAAAAAAACATAAACGATAGAGCCCACTAATTTACCCATCCAGGTCCTAGTTGACTGATCCTTCGGCCTGGTTTTCAAGGCCTGAGGCTCAACAACGTAATGACATTCTTTTATTTTTAAGCAAAAAGATGTTATTTTACTTAGTTAATAATTGAATAATGTAATGTCATTTTACTTAAATCAAAATGGCGTCATTTTACTTAGTTAAGAATTGGATAGTGTAATGTTGTTTTACTTAATCAAAAGGAGTTAGAATTGGATAGTTCAATGTATTTTACTTCATCAAAACGATGTCGTTTTACTTCAATCAAAACAGAGTTTCAGAGTAAGCAAAACGACATATTTTTGTTTCATTTAATTTCCACATATATGTTCTTCTTTTATTCTTCACTAACCACATCTTCTCTCCCAGTTAGTCTCCCTCGTCGCATGTCTTACTTATCTCACATCTCGTCGTCTCTTACTATCACGTGTCCACCGTGCCATGATAGATGTGCATTAGGATATGTTTTTATAGGTAATTAACATGTGTTTTCTTGCATAATTGTTGTTTATTGTTCTAGTTTAGGATTCATTTTATATGTTTTCATTAAGTTTGATTTTCATTGTTATTCATGTGTGTTTAATGCTAATTGAGGGTAAGAATTGACTATTTTTGTGTAGGAAAGAAGAGGGAGCAACTTGGAGGTTGAATAAAACATTAAAGAAGATGAGACAAAAAGAGTTCATCTGGGACAAATTCTCACGTTCGTGGAAATCATGCAAATTCCCATAGACATGAGAAATCACAGCAGAAATGAAGAGTGCATATGTGTGCAATTCCCACGCTTATGGGAATCATGCAGATTCCCACGGATGTGAGAATTGTAATCCAAGGCAAACTACGAGGCTTCATTAAACCTAGGATTTTTGGGCTATAAAAACATCATTAAGCCTCCATCTTCAAGGGAGATAACACCCACCTATAAAAACATCATCCTTGAGTGGTGAACACATGTTTGGAGCATTGAGAAGGGATTGAATATAGGGATCATCATCAAGATTGGGCAAAATAGTACATCAATACCAAAATTCCAGATTTTGGCAAAGAAGAGAAGGAATCTTTCTATTCAATTTTCTTTCACTTTAATCTTCTCTATTTTTTGTAAAAATGGTTTATTTGATTGTTGATGATGTTATGGAAACCATGTTAGGCTGATTTCATTTTAGGGATTGCTTTTGAATTATTTTATCAAAACTATTATTTTATTGAATTGAATGAAGTGTCTTTGATGATTGTTGTTTTAAATTGTCGTCTTGCAACAAATCGAGAGAGTGAGTGAGATGAGATTCGTGTAGGATTGTTCAACGAGAGTTGGCAACCAATAGACTAATAATCATTATGTCAATTGAATAGTTAGAAGAGAGATCTCGATTAGTCAATTGATCACCCGTAGGATAGTTTAATAACTAGTTGAATCAGTTGAGTCATTGGGTAGGTTGAGAGATCATTCAATGGATTCCTTTTAATTCGATTAGAGCAAAATAATTACATCTTAAGAGAGGGTAATTAGTACATTCGAAAAGCTAGGGTGAGACACAATTCAATCAATAAAATAGGAGGGAGACAAAATAAGGAAAAAGTAATCTCTAGCATTTAGATTCTTGAATTAAGATTTTCGGCAATTGTGATATTGTTTGTTGTTTACATTAGTTTTTTAATTTTAATTTAATTGTCTTGATTATTTGCATTTAACAATTTCGTTTCTTAAACAAAGTTGTGTCTAAATTCAACGATGTCTAGGCATCAATCCCTATGGATCGATATCTGCTTTTTTTAACTACAAGTTAAGACCTATTCACTTGTGGTTTTTGAGTGCAAAACAAGTATATAGGTTGTTGAGCATCGTGTTTGATTTAGATTACTTTGATTTAAGAGTTTTTGATACTTTTCCTTGCACATTTGTAGGTTACTTTGATTTAAAGAACTTTATAGGAGCTATCCACATCATAACCTCTCGAGGGAATTTCCACTTCAAACATTCTATAATAGAGTGAATCCTAGCACAAGGAGCACAATTAATGCAGCAGCTAGATGTTCACTGATGAGAAAAATGGCACAAGCAGCTCATAATTTGTTGGAAGAGTTGGCAAGCAACAGCTCCATGTGGTTGAGCAAGAGGAGTAGACAAGGACGGAAGGAACAAAAAGATATAATACCTATTGACTCAGTTACTACCTTGCAGGCTCAAATCACGGCTTTAACGAAGCAGTTAAACAACATGGAAGGATCATCTCCCTCAATAGTTAAGGCAATATAAGCCCAATGTGAGTTTTATGGGGACAACAACCACAACTTAGTATAATGTTTCCTATTAGGAGCTAGCGGGACTAAACAGGTAACCTGTTTAGGCCAGCCGCGGCGAGGTAATAACCCCATATTTGAACACATATAATTTGGGTTAGAAAAATTACTCAAACTTTTCTTGGAGTAACAATAATGTAGATGGCCAACAAAGACCACAAGGACCGCTAAGATTCTAGCAAGAGCGAATCCGAGCATTGGAAAATAAGTTGGACAAGTTTATAGAGATGTTTAATTCCAAACTGGCAGTTCAAGTAGAGAGTCAGAAAAAGATGTATGAAAGGCAAGAGGAAAATCAACAAAGGATGGAGGCAAAATTTGATTAGATTGTGAAGAACCATACCTCGTCAATCCATAATTTGGAAGTCCAAATACGTTAACTTACTAATGCTTTATTTTCTCAAAATGCAGGTTGCTTACCGAGCAATAATGTGGTTATTCCAAGGGAGCAACTCAAAGCAATTACACTTTGGAGTGGCAAGCATATGGAAGAACTAAGTGCAAAAAAGGACGACCAAGAAAAAGAAAATGGTACGGAGATAGAAAAAGATAGGGGAGAGGGCAAGTCATAAGTACCCACCACCGTACAAGCCCAAACTCCCATTTCCACAAAGAGTGAAACAACATCAGGTGGATACCCAGTTTTCCAAATTTTTAGAGAAATTGAAGAAGCTACAGATTAATTTGTCATTGGTGGAAGCTTGGGAGTGCATGCCCAAATATGCAAAGTTTTTGAAGGATATACTCACCCATAAACTTACTTGGGAAGACAATTAGACAGTTACATTGAAGGAGAACTATAGTTCTATTATTTCAAGTCAAATGCCTTCAAAATTTCAAGATCTAGGGATCTTTAATATTCCATGCGTTCTTGGTGATTTTGAATTTTCCAAATGTTTATGTGATTTAGGTGTAAGTATTAATTTGATGTCTTTGTCTATTTTCAAGAAATTGGGATTAGGAGAGGTCAAGCTGACTTCCATGCTAATTCAGCTTGCGAATCAATCAATAAAAAGACCATTTGGAGTTTTGGAAGATGTTTTGGTAAAAGTGGATAAATTTATAATTCCAGTTGATTTTGTTGTGATGGATTTTGAAGTTGATAAAAATTGTCCGTTAATTTTATATAGGCCCTTTATAAATACTGATAGGGCAACAATTGATGTTTATAAAGGAAAACTTGTGTTGAGAATTGGTGGTGAGTAGGTTCAGTTTAATAGGACAAAATCTTTAAAGAAACCGATGGATAGAAATGTGTGTATGAAAATTGATGTAGTATATGAGTGTGTGAGGAAATTAAAAGAGTTGATGAGGTGAATGGAGTACATAAAGATGAAAGTGTAAAGGAAGAGGATGTTTATGAGGAAGTGGAGCTAGAACAATTAGAGAGAGCTGGAGCACCTACACCACCTTCTACCATTAAACCTCCAACTTTAAAGCTTAAACCTTTGCCTTCCCATTTAAGATATACCTTTTCAAGAAAGAACCACACTTTACCTATCATTATCTCCAATAAATTAAATTGTGAGCAAGAAAAGAAAGTGGTGGAGACTATTAGGAAAAGGATGAGAGCTGTAGGGTGGCAATTTTCTGATATTCAGGGGATTAGCCCCAATATGGCGATGCACATAATTAACCTAAAAGAAGGTTGTAAAACTGTAAGAGAAGGACAAAGAAGGTCAAAATCCGAATATGCAAGAGGTTGTAAAGAAGGAAGTGGTGAAACTTTTAGATGTAGTAATAATTTATCCCATTTCAGATAATGAGTGGGTGAACCCAGTACAGTGTATGTCAAAGAAGGGTGGCATGACAGTGATAGAAAATCAAGAAGGGGAAAATATTTCCAGTAGGACTGTCATAAGGTGGCAACTGTGCATGACTATAGAAAGTTAAATTTGGCCACCAAGAAGGATCATTTTCCTTTACCTTTTATGGACCAAATGATTGAGAGAGTAGCTGGTCATTCTTTTTATTGGTTTCTGAATGGATATTCAGGGTACAATCAAATATTTATATATCTGGAAGATTAAGAGAAGACCACTTTTACATGCCCATATGGAACTTTTTCATATTGAAGGATGCCTTTCGGTTTATGTAATGCACCTGCTACATTTCAAAGGTACATAATGGCCATATTCGCAGACATGAATGAAAACTTTATGGACGTATTTATGGATGATTTTTCTATTTTTGAAGAGTCTTTCGATCATTGCCTATCGAACTTAGATAAAGTGATCCAAAGTTGTGAGGAGTCACATTTAGTTTTAAATTGAGAAAAATGTCATTTCATGGTCCAAAAGGGAATCATATTACGCTATGAAATTTTATGTAAACAGATTGAAGTGGATAGAGCTAAGACAGAAGTAACTGAACAGTTACCACCTCCTTTTAAAATCAAGGGTGTCTGAGCTTTCCTTGGTCATGCAGGGTTTTACTGACAGTTCATTAAAGATTTTTCCCTCATTGCAAAACGTTTGTCTCATCTATTGGTAAAAGATGTGCCTTTTATTTTTAATGATGACTGTTTGAATGCTTTTAACAGGTTGAAGAAGGCACTCATAGCAGCACCAATTTTGACATCACCAGATTGGACTCTACCATTTGAGATCATGTATGATGCAAGCGACCATGCAATTGGGTGTGTGCTAGGTTAGCAGAAGGAGAAGAGGTTGCATGCTATCTATTACGCAAGCAAGACGTTGATAGGAGAACAATTGAATTATACAACTACTGAAAAAGAACTACTTGTGGTAGTATTTGCTTGTGAAAATTTTCGTTCTTATTTGTTAGGTTCACAAGTTATTGTGTTTAAAGACCATGCAGCATTACGTTACCTTTTCACTAAGAAGGATGCTAAGGTTAGGCTTATTCGATGGGTACTCCTACTTTAAGTGTTTAATATTGAAATCAAAGAGAAGAAAAGAGTAGAAAATGTCATAACGGATCACTTATCGAGGCTTAAAGTCAGACATCACGAAGAGGAAGAGGAAATTAAGGAAAGTTTTCCTTCCCTGGTTTACAGATATTGTGAATTACCTTTCAGGCGGTATTCTTCCATTCGATTTATCATATTAACAAAGGAAGTGCTTCTTATTTCATTGCGCTCATTATATTTGGGATGAACCTACACTCTATAAGATTTGTGCTGATAGTTTAATTTGTAAGTGTGTTCCTGAAGATGGAATGCCTAAGATCTTAACTTAATGTCATAGCTCACCGTATACAGGGCATTATGGAGCTAACAAGACTATCATACGAATTTTGGAGTGTGGATTCTATTGTCCAACTTTATTTAAAGATGCTCGAGATTTTATGCTCAAGTGTGATAAATGTCAAAGAGTTGGCAACATATCAAAATGAGATGAAATGCCACTATCGAATATAATGGAGGTTGAGATATTTGATATATGGGGTCTAGACTTCATAAGACCATTCCCAACCTCTGAAGGTAATAGGAGTTGATTATGTTCTAGATGGGTGGAAGCAGTTGCTACTCCAACCAACGATAGCAAGGTGGTTCAAAAGTTCATTAAGAAGCTTTTACTAGATTTAGGGTGCCTAGAGCAATCATAAGTGATGGGAGAAGTCATTTTAACAACAAACCATTTGAAAACCTTATGAGAAGATACAACGTTTATCATAGAGTGGCTACCCCGTACCATCCCCAAACTAGAGGTCAAATAGAGGTGGTGAATAGAGAGCTGAAAAAGATTTTGGAGAAGATAGTGAAAATTTCAAGAAAAGATTGGTCAATGAAACTAGACGATGCACTGTGGGCTTACAGAACAACTTTTAAGACCCCTATAAGCACAACACCATATCGGCTTATGTATGGAAAGGCATGTCATTTACCATTGGAATTGGAGCACAGAGCATATTGGGCAATCAAGAAATTGAACATAGATTGGAAGCTGGCAGGAGAAAAGCGGTTGTTACATATTGACGAGTTGGAAGAGTTGAGGTATCATGCTTATGAAAATGCCAAGCTATATAAAGAAAAGGCTAAGAAGTGGCATGATGGCCATATCAAGAAGAAGGAATTTAAAAGAGGGGATTTAATACTTTTGTTTAACTCAAGACTTCGACTATTTCCCAAAAAACTCAAGTCAAGATGGAGTGGGCCTTTTAAAATTCTTCAAATGTTCCCCCATGGCGTTATGGAGCTGGAAAATGACAATGGGGAAACATTCGAGGTTAATGGGCACCACTGTAAACCATATTATGGAGGGATATATCCCTAAGCAAGGGAAGTTATCTCTCTCCTATCTTCCACTTTTTCATGAGTATATGTTGAATGGTCGAGCTATTGACCTTAGCTTAGCATGTTTAATCTCTTGTGTTATTTTTTTGTCTAGTTTTTGTTTGCATTCTTTGGTTTGATTATTTTCAAATTAAAATTGATTGATGTTCAAGTTGATTTTTTTTAATTTTTAATTTTTTTCTTCTCTAGTTTGTTATTGATGATATTATCTTGATGTGTTTGTAGGTTTTGGGAGCATAAAGAGTACATATAAGCTTGGAAGAAGGTTTGCAATTGTGAGAATCACAATTTCCCACATTCGTGGGAATTAAAGTGTTTCCCACATTCGGGGGAATTACTTTAATTCTCGCAAATGTGACCCACGTCTGTGGGAATTGTGGTGATTCCCACGGATGTGCGAATCCTCTCTAAAAAGTTTTTGGAGAGGAATCCTACGCTCATAGGAATTTGGGTGACTCCCATAAATGTGGGAATCTTTTCTAGAAAGTTTCTGGACAGGAATCCCATGTTCGTGGGAATTATGGGGATTCCCACGAGTATTGGAATTCTACACCGAAGGAAAACTTAAGTTTCCCTCCCATTTTTTCTCTCACTTTATCTTCAAATTTCATACTCTCTTTCTCCTACCCACAAATTTCTCTCCTCCCACTCTCTAAAATTCTTCAATCTCCCTTTAAATTCTTAGTATTTTCTTCAATTCTTTCATTATTCCTACATTCTTTTTAGTTTTCCATGCATTAATCTTTCCAAACAACAAAGATTTAGGTAAGTTTTTTTGTTCTCTCTCTCTCCAAAACTTGAATCTTACTTTCTCTCTCTTGTTCTTGTAAGTTTTCCTGTAACAATGGCATTGAAGAAGATGATGGCTCGGAAACCGAGTGATGAAGTGCGCTGTCAAGTTTCTGGTGAAGGCAAAAGCGATTTGGCGGCAACTTACCGATCTCCCTTCCCGATTTACTCGGAAGATGAAGGTATGCACTTCCGTGATTTTAGGGATAGGGGAATAATCACTCCTAGGTATTTCAATTTTGAATTGTTAGAGGACATAGGAGTGAGGACAAAGATTGAGCAACTAGCTGATAACATAGGGTGGAATAGGTTCATTCAGTATGACATGCATATTCACCATATGATGACAACTTAATTTTTCACTACTATTCGTTATACCCCAAAAATGGATTTGTTTTAGTTTAGATTATAAGGTGCTTTAGATTGTAATGTCATTCGTCATCTTTTCAATTTCCAAAATACAAAAGTTTTAGATAATCATCTTGAATTTGATGTGGATTCCTATTGAAAAATTTTAACAAGTGAAGACAGTTTTGATTCATGCAATGCACTGAATTATTTAATACATAGTGTCGAACATTTTTTGTTGCATAAATTCATGTGTTTAACTATGTTTGATAAAATTGAAAGTAGCAAATGTTCGGTTAAAGAACTTTTCTTCTTATGGTTCATAGATCGCAACGTTAGAATCAACACATCCTTTAGAATTTTTAGATTAATTGTAAGTGTTATTAATAAGAAAGTTCTTATTTTGGAATGGGGAATATTGTTACTACTTTAGCTCATTTTTATAACCATAATTTAGAAGAGGTGCGTACAACGCTACATGATATGTTTCACATATCGTTTTTGAGGTGTCTCAAGATTATGAAGGTTTATTCTATGGAACTCCGTAATCCTAAAATGTGTACTGTGGTGAAAAACATGAGAAGCATCAGTATAGTCGAGTCCTCACCTTCCACATCTCGAGCAACTCAGGATCCAGAGGACGAAGCAGTAGCAGCAGAACCAAACGCACCAGTAGAGGTTGACCAACTCCAACAAACCCTTGAACAAATAGCCTCAAACCAACATCGGATGACATCTCAATTAAATAAGCTCAGCACACAAATACGAACAGTACATAAGGAGCAGCGTAGTTTGAAGAAGAGGTTCCTCAACTTCTATCGGAGGAACAATTTTGAAGCTCCTACACCATCACCATCACCATTATTGGAATAAGCTTTTCTTATCCCTTAAACTTTTAAATTTTGTTGTTTCTTGTATGTGAGTGCATTTCTTTTCATATGTATTTAGTTTCATATTATTTGTTTGTGTCCTATGCCTTTTGTTCAGTTATAATTTCTTTAATGTTGATTTTACTTCAGTATCTTCTATTTAGGTTCATATCATTCGTTTGTTTAAATTTCTTTTGTTTGGTTTGTTTTCATTATTTTTTGTATAGTTTGATGCCATTTTCCTTTATTTGGTTGTTGACTTGTTACATTGAGGACAATATGATCTTTAAGTGTGGGAAGGTGACATCAAAGTTATTAGTTGCATTTTGTGTTGAATAGGATGCATGTTTAGGCATATTGTATGTGCTTTGTGTTAGCAATGGAACCACTTTTGAGTTACTCTGATAAATATTGCCATAAAATTCTGTCATGTTAGTTGGAATTAGATTGAATGCATACTTGAACTCAGATTAGGCTACTTAAGTAGAAAGTGAACCATATAGAGTGAAGAAAAGTAGTTGGTTACATAAGCTTATTCACAAATCGACATTTGAATAATGAGGTAGTGTAGAGATGTATAATGAGTTTTTATTTGAGTTAAAGTGAGGATTGAGTCATATAACTCCATCTAGAGTCATTTCATTGTCGTGTTGAGTGTACTTCCGTTGGTTACTACCTTTAGAACTTGCTTTGAATCGATGTGAGTCTACTGGATGCATGCTTAATAGAGATGATCAAGGCCCTTTTTCTTGCTTTAACCCTTGGCTTAAACGACCCACCTTTATATAATCCCTTGCTACCCCCATTGAGCCTTAACCTTTTGTTTCTTGAAAACACCCAAAATTTTAACACTTTAAACCCCATTATCGTACCCTTTCACAAGCTTAGTAACGTATTAAGTAAAACATTAGTTGGGATTGTGTGAAATTTTTACAGAGGCAAGTTGAATATATTTTTGCCTGTGGACTACATTGTATATAGCACTAGTTTTGATTCATAGTTCTTCCATGTATGAAAAAAAAAGAAAGAAAAATGAAAAAAATGAAAAATGGAAAAAGAAAAGAAAATAAAAAGGAAGAACAAGTGAATAGCATCAATCAATGCAAAATATTAGTTATATTTGTTTAACACCTCATTCCCAACTGACATATACACGTGTGTCCATCAGATACACGTGTATATGTCTCTCAGAAATGACATGTTAACTATCTCACCTTCACTGTACATAACATGACATCACACACTAAACCATCAATCACACATTTTCTAAACTCAAAAAGTTATCACATTAATCATAATCCATAATTTACATCGTTTCATACAACACAATACCATCCCAGGTTTATAACATCATCCTATGAGCTTAAACAACTCAGTACACACCAAATAC